>JASDQU010308917.1:85802-106995 GCA_032191745.1 Picea mariana | reverse complement strand
AAATCCCAAGTTTTCTTCTTCAACACGCCAATTGAGATCCAAAACCACCTCACCGAAATCCTAGTCTTTACCCGCAGTACTCTCCCCTCTATTTATCTGGGTATCCCCCTCATTGATAACCCACTAAGAAATGCTTCCTGGGACTCCCTGTTGTCCAACTTCCGCAAGAAAATATCCTCTTGGACCTTTTGATCCATCAATCTACCTAGGCGCCTCATCCTTCTCAAATCAGTACTACAGGCCCTCCCTGTCTATGCTTTTTCAGCCTTGGCGGCCCCAAGTTTTATACTCAGCACCTTAAGAAACATACAAAGAAGATTTCTCTGGAAGAGCACCAAAGAGGGGCACAAATTCACCTTGGTAAGCTGAAAAAATGTCTGCAAACCAAAGAACCTAGGGGGCCTTGGTCTCAGAGACCCATCCATACTCAACAAAGTCCTTAGTGAAAAAAATTTACGGCAATGGATAAAGAGACCCCAAGACCTTTGGGCACGTCTTTGGAGGAAACAATACACTCCCACAGTCCCAGAAAAAGATCTCATCAGGTGGAGTGGTCAAAATCCGGGCTCGCTCATCTGGAATGCGGCCAGGAATCATCGAGGTCTTATCACAGACCATTCATTCTGAGAATTGCAAAGAGGGTCTTTAGTGCTCTTTCGGAGTGATTCTTGGGAACAACTCCCAGCCCTAAATACTAATCCAAATCTCAATTCCTTCATCCCCTTCACAACTAAGTAGGACTCATCAAGGTGAAGGATTACTGGATCCCAGATGACCCAAGGGAAATTTGGCGCATATGGAAGAAATCCCACGAGGACTTGAACATCCCCACTGATCTCAATCTCCAACCTTTGCAGGCTCACCTTGACTCACAAAAAATTCTAAGTCAGCAAGGAGATGACATCCTCAGATGGGGACACTCCACCACAGGAACCTTCAACATCCGAGAAGCGTACCACTTAAGAGAAGGTCACAACTCCTTACAATGGGAAGAGGTTTGGAGAAAAATCTGGGAAACAAAATCCTGGCTGAAAATCAACACCTTCCTCTGGCTTGTTGTGCACAACAACATTCTCACCTGGGACAACCTAAGAAAAAGGGGCTACATCGGCCCATCCAGATGCCAGTTATGTGGTTTAAAGGAGGAAACTCAAAATCATCTCCTAAACTTGTGCACCTATAGTTCGAGCATATGGGACCACAGTGCTTGCCTAATGAGAACCATGGACAGGAATCGTATGGGACTCCGGGAAACAATAGCAGGTTGGCGAAGCACGGTTTTCCATTCCCCAATCCTCAATAAAATCTAGCAGTTGTTACTGGGATTCATTATTTGGAAAATTTAGAAAGAAAGGAACAGATGAACCTTCCAAACAGTCACCAGAACCTAGCAAGAAGTCTGGACCACAATCCACTCCAATCTTAACGAAACAATCTCCTTGCATCCCTGGATGGCTCAAGATCTAAACTGCCCCCCAAATGAAAGTCTCATCCTCAATTCCTGGAAGCTCAACCTCCACCCCACTATCTCCATCGTTGTCTATTGTAAGCTTAGCCCTACCCATTGGGAAGCTCCACCCACAGGGTGCCACAAACTAAATTTCGATGGGGCCTCCAGAGGGAATCCAGGACCTGCAGGCTATGGTGTTGTCATTCACAACAGCAAAGGGGAAATCCTCCACATTACTGCAGGAAATCTTGGGCACAACACCAACAACGCTGCAGAAGTATGGGGTATCCTCTGTGGTTTACAATCGGCCACAGAACAAGAGATTTTTCCTATCATAGTCGAGGGTGACTTGCAAATTGTCATCAATCTCCTCTCCCACCTCATTTATGGGGCGGACTCGGAGAAAATTTCTCCAAGATGGAGACTCATGAATGGACTTCTCATAATCAAATCCACTCTCCAACCACATTGGGTAATCCGCCCTTCCCATATTCAAAGAACGGAAAATCAATTTGTCGACCTGCTAGCAAATATTGGACTCGAGCTAGAGGAGGGAGTCTTCGCGTGCTCCCCCACGTCTAATCCCTCCCATCCCATAGTTATTGCTTGCAAAAACATAGAAAACACCAAGGATCGGCCCCCGAATGGGGTGCTTCTAAGCTCAGCAAGCGACCAAGCCACGGGGAGGCCACCTGACTCCCAACCAATCCCATCCCACCCTCTCCATCATCTCATGGACATAATCACGTTTCCGCCACCTTACAATCCTCCGACGCAAACCTTCACTCGCATGAGTCGGAAGCTCTAGAACGTGGGCGACTTCATGGCATTGCGTGCATCTTTTCCTTGGACACTTCCACCCCTTCTCATAGGCTTCCCTCTCACTTTGGTGAAAACTTCATTATCCACTCCCGAGCATTCTTCTCACTATTCACCTCCCCTCTGGTGCAATCTTCATTTGGCTCTCAGATTCGCAAGCTTGGGCCTCAGCATCTTCTTTCCAAGACCGCAGTTGGATTTTGACATGCCCCACCTCAGAGGCAAGGATAAAAGAGGCGTCGCCTGGTATGAGACCAGGGGAAGGAAACCGCCCACCCTCGACCATCCTCCTAAGGCCGAACTTCTCCCAGTCAGACCTCTAGTTGATGCGCCCATTCACGACCATCCTCATGAGGCCGTTTTTCTCCCTGCCATGGTTCTTGTCGATGCGGTCGCTCATGTTCTTCCTCCTGCAGCTGGTCTCTTCCCCGTCTTGGCCCCAGTCGAGGCGTCGATCCCTGCTCAGCCTCTCCATGATACCACCACTGAGCTTTCTCTTCTCTCAAACCCATACAGTTGTAAGGTCGAGTGGTTCGACCTCTTTGGCAACTCATTGGAATATGTACCTCCCCTCCCCTCCCCTCCCCTCCTCGACGTCCTCCACCTCCTCCTTCCCCCTTATGCCACCCCCCCAACGTCCCCGCCCTCTCCCCCTCCACCTCCTCGACCTCCCCGCTCTCACCAGGCGACAGACACCAAGAACAGGCAACGGACATGGACACCTTGAGCGACCTTCAAAGGGACCTGAGTGACATCAAACGGAACCTAAGGGAGCTCAAGACAATTACACTTGATATGTAGCACAAAGACGTCGATCGTTGGAGTCGAGTTGACACGTTGATGGCCTTCCTCCAGGACCTCCGGCAAGCAATGATGGGCCGCAACAATGGCAAGTCTCAGGTGCGATAGGTCTACATCGGGCCTAGGCTTAGACCAGGTTTCTAATTTTCTTATGTTCCATGTTTACGTCGCTCTTCGTCTACAAGAAGCCATGGAAGGCTAGCCGGAATTTTTTATTATTTTATATATTTCTGGTTATTAGCATCTAGCCTGCATGGCATCGACATGGAAAATTTTATTTTTTGAACAACTGACAGCAGTGGTTTCCCGGAAGGGCACCACTCCCACGTATGATCGAGAACAACAATATGTTTTGGTCCTAAGGGTAGTGGTGGTTTCCCAGAACGGCACCGCTGCCACAAATGATTAGGAACAATAGCCATCTGTAACTCTTTTGGGATTCAATACAAACAATAAATTACAAAAAATAAATATTAATAATTATAAAAATAAATAAGAAAATACTTAATACAATAAGAACCTAAATCAATGATACAAACTATAATGTAAAATAAGTTATATACAAAACCTCGAGGGTTAGCTTAATTGGTCTAGAGCCTCAAGTGAGTTTATCATGTTTGTTGTTGGTCACAGGTTCGACTCTCTTGATTTTTATGGGGCAAGGTCTCGTAATCAAGGCCGACAATTTACCCTGCTTACCATCCAGGGATCATGGGGAAGTATTCAAGGATTTTCTACAAGTACATTTCCTCATAAAAAACATAAATTATATACAAACTATAGAGTAGAATACCAAATTTATATAGAAGGTTAATTATATTAATATAATAATTAATCCCCGAATGGGATGCTTGATATGATTGATGAGGGGGTGATGTGCCAACCGAATAGGAGGTTCACATTCCCGCACAAACCCACCTCCTAGCCTCATAACTCTGGCTCAAACCCATGAGCTAGACAACCTGTACTTCCCACTTCCTTCGACAATGAGACATCCTTGACATTGGTTGATGGTCATGAGGGAGGTTCATATACTGTTGAGGTCACATTCGCCATCCTAGGCAATGATGCCCCCTCATTTTAATCTGATTGTGGTAATTATGACAGGAAACTTTCTCTATATCAAGCTTGCATGGGTGAGTTCTCAGTCTGGTTCTCTAGGTATTCATTCAAAGTTATGATATTGATGTTGGTTGCTTAACAATTGGTTTGTTGGTCTCATTTGGGTTCACGTCATGCCTTTGTGTTGCAACAAGTGTTGGAAGGGGCATGGCCCACTCCACCAAAGCCACCTTAGAGGTCGAAGACATTGTTGTTGCATACGTTATTGTCATAGACCCTCAATCACAGGATTTCATGCAAACCATTGAGAAAGAAAAGATGGTCATCAGGGCCTATCATGAGAACCAAGAGGTTGTTAGGAAAGACACCCCTTTTGTGCCCGATCTGGGTTCAAGTGTTGCAAGGGACAAAAAAAAAATTAGAACTATGGAGCTATATTGGCATACAAAGGTTTTTGTGGCTTAGGAAATGTTAGCCAAAGAACCAAAATTTCAAAAGCTTAGGCTCGAGATGGAAGTTCTGGAAAAAAAAAGAATAAGCTCTTGCTTACCATGGTTTCTTGGTTGGTCAAGAAGCAATGACACAATTTTCAAGTGATCCAAGACTACCCTACCTCTACTTCTCTAATGCCACCTCGATGTCTCTTGGAGATAGCTTCTTTCATACTAGTCCTCCCGCGCCACCAACTTGAAGATGATTACGGGTTTTGATACTTCTAGCTCTCTATTTAATAGTAATTTCAGTGTTTTTCATAATATTAGACTAGATACTTAGACTCAAGTTAGCCAAAGGGACTTCTTCAATTGATTTTTTAATTATAGTTTAATATGTTGGCCCAGTTTCCTCTGGGCATGCCAGCTAGCTCTCTAGTTATTAATTTTGGGATTGTGACTTTTTAAGGCCACCCTCTCAGGCCTTTATATCCTATACATCTTTTTATTAATGAAAAAGAGCTTACTAACAAATAATAATAATATTTGATGTCAAAAACTTAAAGTAGAATGAACTAGGTTAATTACTAAATGGACTAGAATATAAATTAATAAAACAAACCAAGAAACATAGCTAATCTTATCTAGTCCTTTTTTTGTTGATAAGGGGGAGCCTTTTCACTAATCTCCAATTCTTTGTCTCTATTAAGGTTGTTTGGGTGCTTGATAATTTCCATAGTTTCTCTAATGTATTGTTTAAAATAATGATCCTCCTTTGTCAATATTTTGATGTCCTTTAAGCATATATAGTGCTTATAGTTGTAAGAGAATGCTTAGCTAATGATAAGGAACAAGCATGCTCCTTCTTGATATCTACCCCATGCTCTTTAATCCTCATGAGAAATGAACATCCAATTTCTCTAATGTAACAACTACTGCATGAACCCTCAATTTTGTAGACCCCTTTACACTAGTGATGGTCAATAATGTCTTTAAAGAATCTCATTTTCTACTTAATGGTCTCTAGAGGATTGAAAGAGATTGCAACCTCCTTCCTTCTTAAAACCCTTGCAATCTTGTCTATAACTCCCTTGATGTAGAGTAGGTGAGCGTTCTTATCGGATTTTTTAATGTTGAGGGATCAAGATTCACTATATGTTCTTTCCATAGTTCTTCTTATTGCTTTTTTGATGCCTCTATTCTTATATCTTATGCTTTTAAAAACCTTGGGTGGTCTTTTTCGTGTTCAAGATACTCTTCGTTAGAGATTTTCATAGCCCTCATGGCCAAGATGTTAAGAATCTCAATCCTCTAAGTGGGGTGGTGGTGAGAGTTCACATGAAGATAGTTCTCAATATGGGTTTTCTTCCTAAAGACTTTGTGGTCCAAGTACCTATCCTACTTTCTGGTAATCAATACATCCAATAAGGGAATGCTACCATTCTCCTCTAATTCTATGTTGAACTTAATGTCATTGGAGAAACAATTAAGGTGCTCAAAGAATTTTTCCAGTTTTTCTCCTCCATGTGGCCAAATACATTGGTGTCATCCACGTATGTCTTCCATCTTTCTCAAAGAAATACATGAATGACACCAATGTATTAATTTATTTTTTTTAATTTCATTATAAGAAGAAAAATACATTTTGTAGATGTTAAATAGCATTAATACTTATCTCTTAAAACCCTTGGATATATTCATATTCTCGTAATCTATACAAATTAGCCATCAAAACATATATCTAGTGATTCTAAAAATATAAAAAAGAAAAAAAAAAGTGTGTACTAACTACAAGGATCCATCATGAAGGACAGGAATAACAGCAACAATAGTGGCCCTTCGGATAGACCCTTGCGAACTGTGAGCCCGCATGCCCGATCCAGGGATCCCTCTCGCCTCCATGGAGATGTTGGGCTCTTCCCAAGTTCCTCCCCCTCCACCTACCCCAACAGTCGAGGACGCTTTCAATCTAATGTTGGCTTCTCTGCCAAAAAAGAAGACAATCGAACCCCCTAAGTTCGTGAAGACACTGGATGATATTCCAGAAATCTCTCTCCCCCCAGAGAAACCGATCCAGGTTGCCTTGTCACTGGAGGATCGTGCCCTTGTGGGAAAGTTCACTAGCCTCTAGCCCTCACCAAAAGCAACGAAGAACTGCGTGGTCAAAAACTGGAAACCTTTGATCAAGAGCAGTGTAACCTCATACTTCTTGGGGAGAGGCTTCTTTCTGTTCGAATTCATCGCAAAAGAGGATAAAGATATGATATTTCGGAACGGGCCCTATTTCATGGGCCCTTAGGGCTTGTATCTCAACAAGTGGACGCCGAACTTCGATCCAGATGTGGACGTCCCTATGGCTGTTCCAGTATGGGTTAGGCTGTCGAACCTCCCAGTCCACTGCTAGAATTGGGACTCTTTGCAACACATAGGTAACGCCCTAGGTAAATTTATTGACCGGGAAAACAACAAGGACCAATATGACTGTGCTCGAATTTGTGTCGAGGTCAATCTAGAGGTGGGACTCCCGGAGGCAATAAAAATAAAAGTCGGCAGTTGGACTCATGCAAAAATTAGATTACGAGCAGCTTCCTTTCAAGTGCCAAAAATGTCATGTCTATGGACACTTTGCCAGGGGTTGCCCGAGTAATGGAGAGAAAGATAAAGAGAAGGAGGAAGGCTGGAATCAGGTCAAGCAGACAAAAAACTCCCATAAAACCCCCAAATCTAGGGCTTCAAAAGACAAAGGCCCTCAGTCGGCTTCTGATCAGCATGGCCCTACTCTGAACAGTCAAGCAAACAAATTCAGGCCCTTAAGCTCAGCTCCAGAGGAAACCCAAGAGGTCGAAACACAAAAGACATCGTCCCCTGACAAAGGGGCACCCTTAGGTCCGAGGATAGGGGAAAGTGCCTCAGAAAGCCTCAAGGAAAAACAAGTATAAGTCGAAGAGGAGGAACAAGACTCAGAGGAATCAGAAGAGGAAGGAGAAATAGGGAACACACAAACTTCGGCCAGAAGATCGATAAGAGGCCAAAAGTCTGCCCGAGATAAGAGAGAATAGGAAACCTACAAAGATAAGCTTCAGGGCAGCCAGTAAACCCTTGAGAAACTTTTGGCAAAAATATCGAACATGACAAGGAATCAAACTCAGGGCTCCAAGGGAGCTCAACACACTCAAAAAAGTAAGTGATGAAGGTCGTCTCCTGGAATTGCAGGGATATGGGGAGCAAAGTGAAAGAAGAAGCAGTGAGAAGTCTCATTAGGATAGAAACCCCTGACATTCTATTAATCCAAGAGACAAAAATGGAGGGCAAAGACTTCCTCCAAGTTAGTAATAAATTCTAGAAGAAAGGTGGAGGACTGGTCGTTTCTGCTTGAGGAGCCTCGGGTGGGTTGGGCTCTCTTTGGAACAGCAATAAGTACTCGTTAATCATTGAAACTCAAAATGACCATTGGCTATACTTGAAACTCCAGCTTCTGGACACAAAGGAGTTCATCAGCCTCTTCAACGTATATGCCCCAGTCAACACAGGGGAAAAAAAGGCCTGCTGGGACTCCATCGGGAATCTGGCAGAAACGGAGAATGTGGAAAACGTCATCATTGTCGGTGATCTTAATCTCACCTTGCTTTTGTCAGAGAAGCGAGGAGGCGGCAATGTCAGGAGTCCGACAAGGGAATGGGTGGAGGACCTCATGCAAGAGTGGGATCTGCTCGACATCAAGCCCTCCAACGGTAAGTACACTTGGTCAAATAAAAGAATCGAACCTGGTCATATTGCAGCAAGACTTGACAGATTTCTTGTTCAAAGTTCTTTCCTACTTTTAGGTCTAGAGGCTAGTATGCATATTCTCCCTTGCAGTGTTTCAGATCATAAACCCATCAAACTCGAATTCCTGGCCCAGAAAAACCTAGGCCCTATACCTTTCAGATTTAGTCCTTTATGGGTCAAGGAACCGGATTTCATGAAGAAGGTAAAGGAAAGTTGGAGGGAGCCTGTCAAGGGATCTTCCTTCTTCGTCTAGGAGGAAAAACTCAGAAGAGTGAAAGCAGTCCTGAAAAGATGGGCCAAAACCCTCCCTAATCCAGCTTCTGAAAGAAAACAATTCCAAGCCAGCCTAGAGCTCCATCAACTATAGACAGAAAGCGCAGAAATCACAAAAGAAATTCTGGACAGGGAGGCAGAATTACAGCAAAAGTACCACAATGCATGCTTGTCGGAGGAAGAATATTGGAGACAGAAATCCCGCGGCATTTGGCTTAAAGCAGGAGATAGGAATACCTCCTTCTTCCACAAACAATCCCAAGCGAGAAGAAACTTTAACTCCATCTCAGAAATCAAAGAAGATGCCACAATCCACAAGGACTTCATCAGCATCAAAAGGGTAGCATCCTCCCATTTTAAAAACCTTTACAGTGAAGAAGGGGAGAGGGCCCAGAACTCCAAGTTTCTCGATGTGGTACCTTCAAAGATCACCAATATAATGAATCATATACTCGAAGATAAGGTTACTAAAGAAGAAATTAAGGCTGCCCTCTTTGCCATGGAGCCCGATAAAACCCCCTGACCAGATGGGTTTACTGCCAGATTCCTCCAAAATTGTTGGCAGATAGTCGAAAAGGATCTGCATAAACTAGTCTTGAAATCCCAAGCCTGTCAGAAAATTGGGGGCAGCACCAATTCTGCTTTCCTTGCCCTCATCCCTAAGGAAAAGGGAGCCAATGCCTTCAACAGATTTTGCCCTATATCTCTTTGTAATATCGGTTACAAGATGATAACAAAGGTGATAGCTAACAGATTGAAAAGTATCCTCCCCACTATTATCCCTGAGAATCAAGGGGGATTTGTTCATGGGAGACAGATCGGGGACAACTTCATCTTAGTACAAGAGGTGATACACTCAAGTCTGCTTCGAAAAGAAAAGGGTATGGTCGTCAAACTTGATCTCACAAATGCCTTTGATCGTGTCAGACACAGTTTTCTCTTTGATGTTATGCACAAGTTTGGATTCAGGAATAACTTCATCAATTGGATTTGGTCTTATATCTCTGAACCCTGGATTTCTCCTTTGGTGAATGGGCGAGCAGCAGATTTTTTCAAAGCCTCAAGAGGGCTCCGACAGGGGTGCCCCCTTTCCCCCCTCCTCTTCGTCCTCCAAGATTTTGTTCTAAGCTTTTACCTAGAGAAGAAACAACTAGACCAAGAGATAATGGGCCTGAACATTGCAAGAGGAGTCAAAAATATTAATCATGCGTTGTTCGTCGACGATTCTCTGTTGTTGGGCGCAGCCAATATGCTTTCGGCTTCACACTTCAAAGGAGTGTTGGATGATTACTGTGATGCAACGGAAATCATTCTAAATAAAGGTAAATGCCATATCTACTGTTGGAATGTTCATGTCAGCACCCTCAATGACATCTCCAGATGCTTGGGCTTTGCAGCCTCTTCCAACTGGTCTTCTTTCAAGTACCTGGGCCTTCCAATTTTCCAAAATGTTGCCTTTAGCAAAGACTGACTCCCTCTTTTAGAAAATTTCAAGCTCAAGATTCAGGCCTGGGGCTTCTCTTGGCTCAACCATGCTAGTAAAATAGTGCTCATTAAGGTTGTCCTCAGCAGCCTCCCAATCTTTCAATTCTCTGTCATGTTGGCTCCTATCTGTATCCTCAAGAAAATGGAGGATTACATCCATAAGTTTTTCTGGAAAGGCAATAAACAAAACGAAAAGAGATTCCCCCTGGTAAGCTGGGACAAAGTCACCAAGCCCCTGATGGAAGGCGAACTGAATTTTAAAGACCTCAGCATCCAAAATGTGGCAATGGGAGCTAAGAAAATATGGAAAATTATCACACCAAAGCCTGGCTGGGCGCAAACTGTTATGTTGAAAAAATATTTCAGGGGTCAAAGGAAACGATGTCTTGACAACCCCCTTCCAAAAACTGGATCGCATCTCCTCAAGCTCTACGTCAAAGCTACCCCATTGATAAACCTCCATGCGTTTTGGATTCCGGGTAACAGCAAACTTATAAAAATCTGGGAACACAGCATCATGAACAATCCCCCACTCGCCAAAATCAGTTCATTGCACGCACTTCAGGCTTAGATGGTCAGCGTCGACTTCATCACGTTGTGGGATATCTCTTGTTGGGAAGACTGCAACTGGATTAGTTGGAAGAAGCTTTAGGTGCCTTTGGAATTGAAACAAGACTGTGAATCATTTTTTACTCACCTGAAGGCCATGGCCCCGATTCACTCTAGCAAGCAAGATAAATGTGGATGGGGCTCCCAATCGGGCAACTACACCGTGGCTCTTGGCTATGCAAAACTGCTGGAACAACCCCACATCCCTCCTAACCCTGTGACTTGGAAGGGACTTTGGGGTCACAAGACAATTCCTAAAATCGATTTTTTCTGTTGGCTCATGTGCCACAATAGAATCCTGACTGGGGATCGATTGAAGAAAAGAGGCCTCCAAGGGCCCTCCCGATGCATAATGTGCCTCGAAAATGAAGAGAATCTCTATCACTTAATGCTGGAATGTAATTTTGCTCAAGAGATCTGGAACGAGGCTCTGGGCCCCTGGAAAAAACGCTCTTACCTGTCCCACCTCCATCGTTGATCTGTTTGCTACCTGGCTGAGCAACTACCCAAGGGTACTTCCAAAAAATGAAAGCTTCAAGGTGGCTTGGCTCTCCTTGCCAAAGATCATTTGCTGGCAAATCTAGCTGGAAAGGAACAAGAGAATTTTCAGAGTTCAAGTGCAGGAAGCAAAGCTTGTCTCAATCAAGATCAAAAACCCACTGAAAGAAAGCATGGGCGTTCAGCTTGAGGAAACCAATTTAAGTCAGCAGGATATTGAAAGGGGAGAAAGGTTGGGCCTCCAGTTTGCACAAGTCGCGAGACAAAGCAAGCCAAGCAAAGAATGGCAAATTAGACTCAATGAAAAAGACTTTTCAACCTGGTTGCATAATCAATCTAAACATACTCTTCTCTTCGACGGGGCAGCCAAAGGCAATCCTGGGAAAGCTGGTGCAGGTGGTGTCATTAAGAATCCAGCAATAAGGATCGAGCATAGCTTCGCCTGGGGCTTGGGCCACAATACCAGCATCCAAGCAGAAGCACTGGCCCTGCTCCAAGGCCTCAAGCAAGCCAAAGATCTAGGCATCAAAGAGGTTAATGTAATTGGCGACTCTCAATCCATTATAAAATCTATAGTGGACAATGCTACTCCCAAAGACTTCAGATTAGCAAGACTGGCGACAAGAATCAATTCCCTAACTAAATCCTTTCAAAATATAAATTTCTTCCATGCGCTGAGGGAGAATAACAAGGACGCTGACTCAGAAGCCAACAAAGCAACGCTTCTTTCAGCCGGCACCCTACTAAGAGACAGGGACGAAGACTAGGATCTCATTCCTTAAAGAGCTTTCTGTACTCTCATGTTTTTCCGCATTTTACTGAACCAGTTCATCTGTATTCACAAGTTAGGGAAAATAACGGAGATTGAGTCGTTGGCTATTGGTAGATACCTCTAGTTTATGAGTATTCGAGTCTTTGAGATCCTCGTTGTAGAGGAAAGTTGGGCTTCTCCTCACATTTTGTAACCTGATTAAAGGCATTTACGCGAAGATTTAAATACAATCCAATACCCATTCCTNCCATGGTGCATGCCCTTTCTTTTCCTCAATAAAAAGAAAAGGGCAGCAGCTGGCAAAAGAATGTAGAAGGCAGCAAAGCCTGAGAAAGACAGCTGGAACAGAAGCTGAAACACAGTGCCAAAACACAGATGCTGGAACACAGATGCTGGGACACAGAAGCTGAAACACAGTGCTGAAAGTGATGGATCTTATGCTGAAACACGGTGTTGCAGCAGCTGAAATTAAGAGTTGTTTCTTATGCTGAAACACAGGGCTGGAACAGTGGCTGAAACACAGTTTGTTACATATGCTGAAACTCAGTTTTGTCACATATGCAGAAACACAGTTTTGTTAAATATGCTGAAACACAGCGTTGGAACAGATGCTGAAACTCAGTGTTGGAAATTATGCTGAAACAGCAATGGTTCTTATGCTGAAACAGCGATGCAACACACTTTGTAATTGAAATTGTGGCTCTGCCACCCCCCTAATAAAAATTATAACCGTTTTCGTTAAAAAAAAAAAAACCCTTGGATATATTCATATTCTCTTAATCTATACAAATTAGCCATCAAAACATATATCTAGTAATTCTAAAAATAGAGGGAAAAAAAAAGTGTGTACTAACTACAAGGATCCATCAACAAACATTCTTTTAATAAACCATCAACTTGCTCAATCCAAAAAGGATATAAAATTAAAAATTAATTTAATAATAAAAAACTCATAAAAAATAAGACAAGAAGATACTTAAAATAAGACATAAGATTAAACTCTTATAAATATACATGTCCTCAATTCACTTTATCATCATGAAAAATTGCACTCACTCACCTTACATACTTAATTACCTAATTCTAATCCATTTTTCAATAAATAAAAATTGTCTTTAAATAAGAAACCTTATCACACTTCCAAAATTTAATGCTTATATATTTAATTACCTAATTCTAAACCATTTTTCAATAAATAAAAATTGTCTTTAAATAAGAAACCTTATCACACTTCCAAAATTTAATGCTTACATATTTAATTACCTAACTCTAAACAGTTTTTCAATAAATAAAAATTGTCTTTAAATAAGAAACCTTATCACACTTTCAAAATTTAATGCTTACATATTTAATTACCTAATTCTAAACAGTGTTTCAATAAATAAAAATTGTCTTTAAATAAGAAACCTTATCACTTCCAAAATTTAATGCTTACATACTTAATTACCTAATTCTAAACAATTTTTCAATAAATAAAAATTATCTTTAAATAAGAAACCTTATCACATTTCCAAAATTTAATTAAAAAAAATACTTCATCATGTAATTTTAAGTCATTTTTCAATAAATAAACTAAATTTTCTTTTAATAACAAACCTTATCACACTTCCAAATAACTAAAAAAAGATATTATTATTTATTTAACTTAACTAAAAGGTTTTAGAATAAATAAACTATATTATTTTTAAATAAAATTAAATAAAAAATAATAATAAATTATTTTTAAATAAAAAATTAATTAATTAAATTATCTTTAAATAAAAATCTTGAACACTTAGATTATACAAACTTAATCATTCAAATCAAAAGATCCACCATTTTTTAATAAATAAACTAGATAACTAAATTATCTTTAAATGAGAAGCATTATCATACTTCCAAACTTCTAAAACAAATAAATAAATAAATATTCTTTCTTTTAACTACATTTTAGAAAAAATAAATTAAATTATTTTTAAATAAAATAATATTATTAAATATCTTACCCAAAATTATACCCAAATTTATTCTATATTTGTAAATGACTAAAACATAAATTAAATTATTTTTAAATAAAATAATATTATTAAATATTTTATGCAAAATTATACTCAAATTCAATTCTTTGTAAGTTACATGTGATACCTTTAATTGGAATAAATAAATTTAATCATTTTTAAATAAAATAATTTTATTTAATATCTTATACAAAATTATAATATTTTATATTTTTAATTTAATTATGAAATTTTAAACTAAATTAAGATTATTTATTTTTCTTTAACTTAATTAAAAAAAAATTAACTAAATTGTATTGAAGGACCAATTGTTTTGTCCATTAAATATAGTTTGGGTGGTTGGGAGGAATCCCCCCACCCAAATTCAATTCCTTATAAGTGATATGTGATGCCCTTAATGAATCTATATGATGCTATTTGTTGTTGAGCCCCTAATATTCTAAAAATACTCAACCTAGTATGATATAAACCACATATAAAAAAATGGTTTTATTTTTTCTTTTAAAATTTTAAAGGAGCATCTATGAAATCACACCACATATTCCACACATTCATCCATTTATGTATGGAATACATTGGGTATGTATACCTCCGTAGACTTTACCAGTCAGCAGAGGGGTCCCTTGTCCCACAAACAAAAGAGTCTCATACACCAGTTTAGTGTCTGGCTTGACAATTTAGTGTCTGGCTTGACCATGACCTTAAAAATAGATTACTATTACTATTACTATTTTTGTCTTCCACATATTTAAACACGAATCTCATCCATGAAAATCCATATATTTAAACACGATTCTCATCCACGAAACGAAAACGTAAACTCTTTATTGACTAAATTGTGCTATCTTGTCCAGCCACGGCCCCTGTCAAGCATCAATATAATTATTGATCAGGGAAATTAGCCGGTGACCGACCAATAGAGTTCTCATGAAGGCTGACAAAATATAGACGACCACCCATCTTTACCCCACTGGTAATAAATGATCTTTTCGGATCAGAATAGTAAGCGATGGCTTCTCCATCTTCTCTCACACCTACTACGCCTGCTGTTGGAAAGAGAAATGGATCCAAGTTTATGAAACTTGAGATCCTTAGTAATAAATGTCTCAACGATGTATATTTGGCTGCAAGATCCCAAAATATATTTCGTTCCTGTCAATAAGAAGCATTTCGCACCATTAAAGACCATTATAATAAGCGACAAAATAATTTACATACGCAGAAGGGCGTTCTGTCCAGCAGACAAAATGAATCTTTCCGGCCAACCCTCGGAATCTGGCGAAAGAGATTTTAATGATTACGATCGATCCAGTGAGTTCCAAGGCTTTTTGGGGTCAGGTCAGTTTCAGGTTTTTCTAAAGTAATGGGTTGGCTCCGAAAGCCCCAAACCCCTTAGAGTATGGGCAAATCATAGTTCTGGGTGGAACCATGATCCGCTGACGGATTCCAATAGAAATTGTGCCTAAATCATGCCAAGGGTTAAAATCCCAATTGAACCTTCAATTATAAGTTGACCGAGTTTAACAGTACTGTGTATAAACATTAATTCAATAAAACAAACCAAATCAAAGAAAAAAATTACCCCAATAAGACCAATCCAATATGTGCCATCATCGTCGAGTATAACATTATCAGGAAATCCCGGAAGATTTTCGATGAATGTTTCAACTTTGCCTGCTTTTTCTCCTTCCAACCAATATTTCCGACAACGAAAGCTACAGAGGGAAAAAAAAATAGGCATGTCATGGGCTTTTTGGAATTAACATGGAAACCATACACAACCTCTGAAAAAGATAGTGGTTGACTTACATAAGAGTTTCACAATATATAAAAAAATCCTCTTTCTTGGATAGCGCTACGGCATTGGGGAAGTATAGATCTGTGAGCAGAACGGTAGCAGATTTTGTACTTGGATCATATTTAAGCAATCTACCGTGAGGGAGATATTCAAATACCCCCAACAAAATGTCTTTTGGGCTATACTTGTATGTGAGCTCTGTGAAATACACCACGCCTTCTTTTGTAACATCCACTCCGTCCACTGTCCTGTAACAAGTCAAATTACAGAAACACATGATTTAAGACTGCATGTAATATCTTATTTATGTTATGAGTGAAAATCGTATGATAAGATTGTTATACTATGACATAACACTCGGATATAACATTTAGGGAAGTATAGGAGTGAGTATATCAATGTGAAATGAAATCACAATATATGGATGTGCCATTGTAATCACTTATCATTATAGATAATATATGGATGTGCCATTGTAATCACTTATCATTATAGATAATATATGGATGTGCCATTGTAATCACTTATCATTATAGATATTACAGACATAACAATTACAAGGGTCCAAAAAACATTGTCAATGTAGTAATAGCCTGCAATTATGAACATCACATAGATAACAACCGTGATATAGAGGGCTTAAAAAGCATGAAATGGAAATTGTCATTAACCATTTTGTTAAAATAACAATAACCATAGCTTCTTAGTATGTCTTTTATCATGAAATATCAGAAATAAATAGAATGGTGTATAAAATACATCTTTTGGTTTGCTGAGAATTATAATAACAATGATAAAGAGGAAAGTTTTTGTGAAAAAGGAAGCAAAGAGGGTTCTGGAACAACAAAAAGTATCTTGGAAGGATGTAATAAGAGAGGCAAGGGTAGAAGAAAGGGGCCAACTGCAGGTAGCAAAACTGGATTGCAAATTAATGGGGTTCACAGAATCTTTTTATTGACAAGGGCATTTGAAATGACCAAAGATGGACCAAGGAAATCTCCTATGTCTGATTACGACATGACAAGATCTATAAACTTAGCTTGTTGAACAAATGAAGCCTGCAATGTCTGATTGCTGCACATAAGGTCCACAAACTTGGCTTATGGACCAATAAGACCTGCAAACATAACTTGTGGGCCAATGCGGACCATAAAATTGGCTTCCAACCAATGAGAGAGTTGCAAACTAAAATTGTGGGCTAACAAACCGCCATGAACATATTGAGAACAAAGAAAATAGCGCAGAAGGGAAGCTGAAAGACAATGTACCCCAAATACTGCAAGAGTACCCATGGATACAAATCTGTATTGTGTTCCTCTGTGAATTAATGATACGATGCAGATACAAAAAGGACTCAAAATTTCTTTGTATTAAAGGCTCCTCTAATGCACCGGTTATTATAATTATGATACTGCATAATTCTCATAATGTGTCCCATTCTCACACCTTAAAAATACGCAAAAAATGACCCCAAATACCATTTAGGGCATGGTGGAATCATGCACAGAACCCTGGTCGAGTTAGAATCATGACAAAATTCATTTCAGAAAATTGGTAGTTTTGCATAAATTTTATCCTACTTGCATGTCTCATAACAAGAATGAGTTATTTACAACCAAAAAAAGCACACAGATTAGACATGAAAGAAATACTGAACACAGATTGGACACAAAGCAAAGAGTATGAAAAAGAAGTTGAAGAACAGCACATACGAAATAGCACAAGAAGCCTCGTGGACTAAACAGCAGGAAACAATGGACATGGGCTAAGCGTTAACTAAAACGCCCCACTTTTTGGTGTTTTTTCACCTTTTTCAGTGTTTCCTCAAGCATGTTTTTGGGCGGATTCTGAAAGCAGTAATCCCACATGCCAAAAATGCAATCCCACCAATTTAGTAATGCAATCTACAGGTTTGCATAAATGTCATCTAGGGGTTTTCCGAGGTCTCCAAATTGATGCAGAAGCACCCCCGCTATCAATGGCGAAATTCTGCACACCATTGACTTTCCCATTCGTGGCAAAGATGTTGTCAACGTGATGAGGATAGAGGGGAATGTGCAAGTCATCCAACCACTTCAAAATTTGACAGCGTGTGCACTTTGGAGGGCCTGAGAAGGGAATGTCAAGGTGGCATACATGGGGCATTGGATCCTCTTTCAATCAACAACACAAAGAGAGGAGGGCCCACCAGAGGCTAATACCCAAGGGGCCTGTTTTTCAATTCAAAAGTTGACATGGACCAGAGAATGATAGGCACGTGGAAAAATTCATTGAAGCCATTAATTGGTTGGTTGAGTAGTTTGGAAAGTAAATGTTTTGCAAAGAAAAGGAGGGAATGTGCGAGTCAACCAATCCCTTCAAGATCAACAGTGTGTGCACTTTGGAGGGCCAGACAAGGGAATGTCAGTGTGGCATGCACAGGGCATTGGATCCTCTTTCGATCAATGATACAAAGGGAGGAGGGCCCACGGGAGGCGAATACCCAAGGGCCCTGTTTCTCAATTCAAAAGCTGACATGGGCCAGAGAATGATAGGCATGCGGAAAAATTCATTGAAGCTATTAATTGGTTGGTTGGGTAGTTTGGAAAGTAAATGTTTTGCAAAGAAAGGGAGGGAGAACAGGAGACAGGGATTTCATATCATGGACACAAAGAAATAGAGTCGCATATGTAGAGATTGTGCACAGAGAAACAGCAGAAGGAAGAATGGTGAAGCCAAAGACAAAAATCTTGTGAGCCCATGTAATCCCCAACCGAGACTTAGACTTGCAGATATTTTAATGTTTTGAGAAGGGCATAGCCCCATATTTTTGTTACAGAAGAGCCCATTGAGCCCTGCATGTAATGTGCATGAATTTCATTTTAATACATGAGTCGTTCTGGATAAATTTCTCTATTGTGCATTATCTGTGTGGTGCTTCTATTTATTTGTGTTGTATCCTTTGAGAATTTTTGTGGGCCCTGCAAATGTTACACTGATGTGATATCAGCGTAAGTTTGATACCTACAATTGTGAAAACGATTCCAATAAAGAGTGTTCCCTGGGAAGAATCGTTGAGAGAGAAGGCAGTGCAGTGGAAAAGAAACTGTTGGGTAGAACTGTAAAGAAAGGAAGATTGCACAAGAAAATGCAATGTGGCACACAAAAGCGGGGAATGAATACCAGTGAAATGGGGTTGAAAACAACAAAGAGAGCGATCATGAAATCACTGCACTGCTGAAAGCTATGCATGCTGAAATGGATGCCATGGAAAAAGCCCAGAGAAGGGGAGTTACAGCAGATGTCCATGAAGTGAGTGATGATGAACAGGAACAAGAAGTTCCAAGGAAAGACGCTAAAGAAGCCCAGCCTCCAAAATTGAGAATTATATGGGCCTTGATAGATCTGAGAGGTGGACGTAAGAATGGAGACTCCTACCTATTCAAGGAACTCTGAACCCAAAAAAAACTCATAGATTTGATTGGGGAAATGGAGAAATTCTTCAACTTCGAGCAAATCAAAGATCCCAAGACAGTAAATCTTGCATACACCAAGGTGAAGGGTCATGCATCCCTATGGTGGGATAATCTACAATTAGATAGGCAGAAGAAGGAAAATTTCTACCTATGAAATATTCTGTGGATCTGTTTAATTAGATAGGCAGAAGAAGGAAAATTTCTACCTATGAAATATTCTGTGGCTCTGTTTAGGGCACTGCAAACCCTAACACAAAAGGAGATGGCGGTGAAGGATTACATCGAAGAATTTTATATGTTGTCTATCAGGTCAAGACAAAGCAATGAAGGGGAAGAGGCTATTGCTATGTATATATTGGTCCCAAATATGCTATCCAAGATGATCTCATCATGGTGACAATTCGCTCTGTCGCAGAGGCATATCAGATAGACTTGAAAGTTAAAGAGACGTCTAGATTCTAGAAGCATCAGAGTTCCCAAGGCAAAGGAATGAGAGGTAGAGGCAGAACCACATCTACCTCAGACAAGTGGAACCAAAGGAGAAGAGATCAGCGCAAGTGATGTAAATCAAAGCTTCAGAACAAATTATGAAGCCCCTAGAGGACAAGGATCTCCTAGAGGAAGAGGAGGACAATTCAGTGGAATGTACTTCAAGTGTTGAGTGCAAGGGTACTGGGCTTATGGGTGTCCGAAGAACTTAAATGCTTGTCGAAGACAATTAGGAAGAACGCACATAGCTCAAGAAGTAGAAAGTGCAGTTGGGTCTATTGTTAAAGACAACATACACTAAGCATAGCAAGACCATGGGGAGAATATCATATTCCAGAGACTCTTGTTGACACCGAAGAGACAGTGTGAAGAGAAGTTAAGAAAAATGGAAAGCAATCTTCAAAACCAAATGCAACATTAGAGGTAAGTGTTGTTCACTTATTGTTGATGGAGGTCGCACTAAAAGCCTCGTGTCTACTAAGGTGATTTGGAATTTGAATTTGAGGTGCACCTGTTAGTTTTAGCTCATGAGGTGTCTCAGCATAGGCCCATGTGTCCTGGGCATGTTGATGGACACCTAAAATTGACCCAGATCAGCCTTAGTATTTCAACCTAAGTCTGACTTAGGCTTGCAGCAAAAATTCATCTTTGAGTGGAATGTGGGGCCCAAGGAGAGAGGGCGCACCTCTGAAGGTGGCTGCTAGTGGAGTGTGGGACCCTGTCCAAAGGGGGGTGCACCACCTAGTGGAGAGTGGGGTCCAATAGCCCCAGTGTCAGCCATTGAGGCCAAGGCTTGGCACACATCTCAAAGGAAATAGGGGGCTGGTAAGGAGATAAAAGGAAGCTGAGGGTGAGAGGACAGACACCATTCTCATTGTGCATGAGAGCTGAAGGAGGGTGCTAGAGCTGGAGTGAGTGGCTGAGATTTGCAGCTGGGCAAGTGTAGAACAGGGCAGTCATATTCAAGGCGAGTTGAGGGCTGAAGGAGCTGGGCAAAGGCAGCAAAATACAGTCTCAGAATTGTGCATGCAGCTGGGCCGTACAGCATCCTTTATGAGGGCTGTACAGAGTCCAGACCATACTGCACAGAAACTTGGTGGCTGAGTTTTCTGGGCTGTTCAGTAGACCAGAGAGGCACATTAAGAGGGCCGTACAGCTGGGAAAAGTGGCAAAAACAGCTGGGAAAATTTCTGCACTGTTTGTAGAAGTGTTGGAGGGTCATACAGCTCCCAGAACACAGCTCATTAGTGCTGTAAGAAATTTCTGTGTTGCTGTTGTAAATTTCCAGAAATTACTGTAATTTTGTTGCTATTATATTTTCCCAGAAGACTCAATAAAGCCCCTCCTTTGCTGGTTTTCTCCACACTGGGGTTTTGTTGCTGTTATATTTTCCCAGAAGACTCAATAAAGCCCCTCCTTTGCTGGTTTTCATCACACTGGGGTTTCCAGGGTACTTCCTCTGTTGTCCAATTTATGTGTGTGATTT
>JASDQU010308917.1:52065-70855 GCA_032191745.1 Picea mariana | reverse complement strand
TTTCCAGGGTACTTCCTCTGTTGTCCAATTTATGTGTGTGATTTCTGTATATGCTTCTGCTGTTAAATTCTGATTTATAACTCAGCTGTAGGTAATTTGCATGATTTCAAATTTTATATCAGCAAACATAATTTCTGGTTTTTAGTAAATCATTGGCAATTATTTCAATGACTGCATTATAGGTAAAAATCAACAGCACCCCACACCCAAATGCATATAGTCTCTTAGTTGCTAAAGGGACATCATATCACTGTATCTAAGCAATGTTTGGTAAGTTTCCACATAGGGAATTGCCATGACCTAGATTTATGCAATGCTTTGCTTTTGTCATCTTTTGTTGGGAAGGCCATGGCAATTTGACCGAAATATTGTCCATGATAGCAAGAAAAATACCGTTCTATTAGAGAGGTGGAAAAAGATTGTCATAGCTGCTTGTGAAGGAGGAAAAGGGTAAAACAACAATAGCAGCAATTGCAAGGTGATGATATGTACAAAAAAGGAATTCTTGAGAGAGAAGACGACAAAGTGTTGTTTTGCACTTATTCCCCAAGATGTCAAATCTGAATTGGAGAAGAGTGAGGTACCAACAGAGGTCAAGGCATTGTTCACTAAACTAGAGAAGTCATATCAAATGAGCTTCCGAGGGTATTTCCACCGTATTTTCCATCAAATAGTTTTGGTTTTCATTTCAAGTTTTGCAAATAAGGCACCGCACAAATTGACTCCAACAGATAGTGAGGAGATCAATAAGCAAGTCTAAGTCAGGGAGCGTTTTGAGTACTTGTGCAAAAAAGGAGGAGAATGTTGGATGTGCATTGATTCAAGGGTCATCAACAAGATATCCATTAAATAATGGTCCCCATTGTAAAGGCTGGACAACTTAAAGCATTGCTTGAGTGGAGCAAAATACTTCACCAAGGTTGATTTAAAGAGCAGATATCACCAAAACAATATTCAAGAGGGTAAGGAGTGGAACACAATGTTGAAGATGAAGGAGATGCTATATAAATCACTGGTCATGCCATTTGGGTTGACAAATGCTCCCAACTCTTTCATTAGGCTTATGACTTAAGTGTTGAAACCTTACTTGGGAAAGTTTGTGGTTGTATATTTGGACGATGTACTGGTGTTCAGAAAGACAAAAGAAAAGCACATGATGCATTTGAAGCAAATGCCAAAGTGGTTGAAGCAAGAGAAGTTGTCGATAAATCTGCAAAAGTGTTCTTTCATGAAGAAAGAATTGGTGTACTTGGAATTTGTGAAATCTCAAGCTGGATTGAAGATGGATCCAGAAAAGGTGAGAATCATTGTGAAGTGGCTCACACCATAGAGCACATTCTAGGTAAGAAGCTTTCACAATTTGGCAAGCTTCCATCAGAAGTTTATTTGAAATTTTAGCAGCATTTGTGCACCACTAACAACAGGCAAGAGGAAAGGTGAGTTCCAATGGCACACAACAACACAATGTCCAACAACCCTATATTAGCTTTACCAGAGTTTGGAAAAGTGTTCCACGTGGACTGTGATGCCAGTGGAACATCAATTGGTGCAGCGCTTAGGAAAGAAAGTAAGTTGATTAAATTCTTCAATGAGAATGCCAAGAAGAAATGTTTTAGTGTATGATCGGGAGTTTGACTGTTTTATGTCATCATCCAAGCATTGAAGAAGTGGAGGCATTACTTGTTTCCCAAAGAATTTGCCCTTTACAATGATCATCAATGTTACAATATGTAAACAGTGAAGCAAAGCTAAATCAGAAGTACATGAAATGAGTTGAGTTCTTAAAAAGCTACTCAATTGTTGATACCTTGAATAGAAGGAAAACATTGTTGACTACCATGACAGTGGAGATGATAGGCATGGAAGAAATGAAGAACTTGTAAGTTGTATGAGACAAATGCAAATTTTGTTGAAGCATGGATAGCTAGAAAGAGCCATGATTGGAGACCGAACTCCATATCTACATTACTTCATCCAAGAAGGATTTCTTTTCAGAAATCAACACTTGTGGATCCCAGAGAATCAATGAGGGAGAACCTCATAAGAGCACTACATAATGGGGGATTTAGTGGTCATTTCAAAATGGACAAGACCCAAGTGTTAGTGGAAGAGAACTATTATTGACAAGGAATTGCCAAGGACATGAAGAAATAGGTCAAATGTTGTAAAATTTGCCAACATGCAAAGGGGAAAAGCCAAAACAATGGATTGTACAAGCCATTGACAATATCAAAAGTGCCATGGGAAAATGACAAAATGCCAAGAACCCAACGAGGTAATGATTATATCTTTGTAGTTGTAGATAGATTTTTGAAAATGACACATTTTATTCCATGCAAGAAAACTAGTGATGCAACAAATATAGTTGTTTTATTCTTTGGGGAAGTAATTTGTTTGCACGGTTTACCAATTAGCATAACCTCAAACAGAGACAGAAAGTTTATTGGTCACTTCTAGAGGACCCTGTGGAATATGTTCGATACGATATTGCAATTTAGTGCCACATATATGGGAAAATAGAAATAGTGAACATGTGTCTTATAGACCTTTTAAGATGTAAGGTAGGAGAGAAACCAAGACAGTGGGATATGATGTTGGTGTGCAATCAGAGTTTGCATACAACAATTCAGTGAATAGATTGATGGGAAAGACATATTTCCAAACTGTGAATGGGAGGTCACCAAAAGGGGTGACAGATTTGGCAAGCTTGCCTGAAGCAAGCAAGAGAAGTGCAGATGTAGAGTCTGCAGAACATATCAAGGAAGTTCACGAGTAAAGAAACAGCTATAGCGCAGCAGCAAAGGATATAAACAAATGGATGATAAGAAATAAGTGAGAATATATTCGACGAAGGTAACCTTGTGTTATCACATCTGCAAAAAGAGACGCTCCCAAGAGGAACATTCAACAAACTGAAAATTAAGAAAAATTGGCCTACCGGTATCCTGAAGAAAATTTTGAATAATGTTTATGCACTGGAATTGTTAGAGAGCTTAGATATCTTGCCAACGTTGACCAGTGCCATGAGGGTGTTGTGGATAACAATGCACAGATCGTCAACTAGAAAGCCTAGATTCCAGAACACGAGAGAGAAGAAATTGCAGAAATAATGRACGAAAGAGTTGCAAGTAGAGCMATTAGCTAGAAAACCAAAGAACACTTGYTTCGTTGGGAAGGTAAAGSCTTAGAAGAAGCCATGTGGATTTCAAARGAAGAGTTAGACTGAATCAGGCTGCCATTGCATGAACATTCCACTGATCTCGTGAGCAGGAGCTCACTTTTCCTTTTAGATTTTAATGCAAGAGTACCCCCATTGTCCATGGTGAAATCCTATACACCATTGACTTTTCCAATTTGTGGGAGGCTATCAAAGTCACAGGTATGAAGGGATTGTGCAAGTCGTCTAATCCCTTAAGCCCTACGGTGAGCAGTAGCACACTCTGGAGGGCCTGACAAGGGAATGTCAAGGTGGCATGTGCAGGCCGTTGGAACCTCTTTCAATCGACAACGCAGAAACAGAAGCAAGGCTCAATAGGGGGGGTAAGGAGAGTTGGTTGTAAGATGGAGTGAGGTACCCAAGGGGCTTCCTTCTCAATTCAAAAGTTGACATGGGTCAGAGAATGACGGGCTGAACCCATTAACTAGATGGTTGCGTAGTTTGGAGAGTAAATGTTTTGGAAAGAAAAGGAGTGTGCACAAGAGACGGCGATTTCAATATCACAGAGACACAAACAAATAGAGGAGCAGAGTAAGAGATAGCAAGTGGAGGGAGAAGAGAGCTCTTGCAGCAGCAAAAGGAAGAAAGGCGAAGCCAGAGATGAGGATCTTGTGAGCCCATTGTAACCCCGAAACGACACTTAGACTGGCGGATATTTTAATGTTTTGAGAAGGGCATAGCCCCCTATTTTTGTTATGGAGAAAGAGCCATTGAGCCCTGCCTATAACAATTTGTCCAGCGCGAATTTCATTTTTATGGACTCGTTATTTTGTGTAAATTCCTCTACTGTGCATTGTGTGTTTGTGTTGCTTCCATTTACTTGTGTAGCGGGCATTGAAAATTTTTGTGGGCCCCACAAGACCCTGCGCCACGAATCGACCCATATTGTCAAAAACACAATCCCAGCAACAGATCGTTCCGAAATTGAAGATTTGTGGTTTGCCATAAAAGGTGGGGCGTTCTAGTTAACGCTTAGACAACACCCGAAACAATGCGACAGGAAAGCTGAAGAACAACTACCGCGAAATAGTGCGCGAGAGCGTACAACATTTGATAAAAGACACTCAAAACGCCCCATTTCCAGCTGGCTATACAAGAATATGGAGAAACATCACAGTGAAAGTTACAATCTGTTCACTCATTTTTAGGGATTTTAAGGTTTTGGATAGATTTAAAGAAGCCCAAAACCCCAGGGGTAGAGTTCCTTCGTGGACAGAGCTCTGGCTATGGTAGAATTATAATTTCCATTGGACTTATAACCGAATTTGTGTTGAAAGCTCACCGGAAATGGGGGTGGTTTCAGTGCCCCATTTTCCCACACCGAGGGCACATAAAATAAAATTACACTGAATACAGGTAACAGTTTTTGATTTCTACCTTTGGTGGCCCTGTGCTGTTACCGAAATAAAAAAAACTGGATATCTTGCCCAACACCTATTTTGGTTAAAGAAACATATCCATGAATTGAAAACGATCGAAAAGAAATATGATGCAGCTAGAAGAGCTTAAAAACTCTTGGGGTTTGGGGTTTATATGATACAACATACTTGAAAGGCAAGCCACCCGCCTCGGTGCACAACACCTCCACTTTGTCTCCGGTAACGTTGAGCAGCCCCTGAAATCAAAAACAAAAAAAGTTCCGTGATCGACCTCGAAAAATAAAACAACCGATATGGAGCTCTTAATGGAAAATATATGCAGAAGTGGTAGGAGGAGTACCCTATCTCCTGCGCACACAATTAACTCATCCATGGGACCGAGGGCTAATCCGAGTGGCCGTCCGCCCACGAACGTCCAGTTCTCCACCCGTTCGGCGTCCGGCTGGTCAATCCAGACGCGTTTGATCCATCCGTCGCTGCACCCGGTGAAGAACGATCTCCCTTCTCTGTCAACAGCCAAATCCTCTCCACCGGGGATCAACCCAGACCCTACTTTTACAGCATTGTTCAGCCTAAAGTTAGGAGCGTAAACGCCTTCCGCGGGCGGGCGAGGAAGGAGGTGAACGGGCAGTGGATGAATTGGGGACGTTCTGAGCAACGCCTGCCAGGCTGCCGCCGAGGCCAGGCATAGCACAGCGACCCAGACTGCATTCTGAATTAGCCCTTCTGCTCCCATATTACGTTTTCTGGATCATTGGGCGTTATTTCTGCATATATAGATGAAAGTACAAGTAGGAATGAAATGTCTAGATTTTACTGAAATAGTGGTGCAGTGCGGAAAAAAAATCAGTGTGAAAGTGAGTTTTGCCTGCAGTGGCCCATCCCTCTAATGGCCGCCGGTCAGTGGAGTCCCCAACAACATTTTGGGATAGGATTTGTGGAATCGTCAGTTGTTGGATCGCCGGAAAACAGGACTCGACCTGCTCTGGATAGGATTATATTCCCCAACAACTATTTTGGTTCCGCCCTGCTAGTCAAACAACTCGGCGCATTGGCCAGACTAATTGCCCACTTGTTTTGGTTTTCTATTGTTATATATGGTGGTAGTCGGCTTATTCAGAGAGAAGCTTTTGGCTTGTTCTCGCGTGATGTTAAACAAAGCTACAAGCCATGAAGGAGGAATGGTTTCACTTCAAAATGAGGATTTGTATTTTAAAGTGAATTTAGATTGGGAAAACTTTCTATTTAAATAAATTAGTTAAGATCAACTTATTTTGATGTATTTTTAGGTAAAAGTGTGTTTCTTTAGTATGTATTAGTATGTATTTGTAGTTATGTGATCTAACATCATGATATGTTTTAGATATAGAGTGATTTGACGGCTCATATCCTCCATGATCTTAATGGCTATACTGATTTGTGGATTGTTTCCCTTTTCAAGTGTTTTAACCACGTAAAAACATTGGCATATTGATCTTTGATCTAGTTGTGTGAGTGGTCATTGAAAGTGTTGGAACTGTGTGGGAATACCATATTTTGTCGAACATGGTATCTCAATGGTGACAAAGGACCAAAATAAAAAAAGTAAGAAGACTAACACACATTGCAATTTTTGTGGGTAAGATGGTCATATAAAGTCCAAATGTTTTAAAAAGATGGAAGTCTTAGAAGCGGCAATGAAAAGGCACAACATCAATATTGATTCTTCTTCTTCTAACTCATGGGCATGCATTTTTTGTTTCTGGTTTCTCCTTCAATGCAACATCTACTTCTTTTTTGATGAGTGGCTTATTGATTTTGGAACATCTTATCATATGGCTAAGGATAAAGTCATTTTTTTTGCTCTTAATGAATGTAACACCAAACAAATATTTGTTGGTGATCATAGATCTCTTAGTGTTGTGGGGTCTGGAACAGTTCAAGTAGATAATAATCATTTCAATGATGTATTATCTGTTCCAAGTCTTTCCTGCAACATTCTAACAGTGTATTAGATCACTCATTCAGGGGAAGGTAAAACCGTGTAGTTTTCACCTCACCAAAATGTAATCAAGGATTTAAAAGATCCTTAGCATGTCCTAACAACTGAATTTATTGATGATATTATCAGGTTGTACAAA
This sequence comes from Picea mariana, assembly GCA_032191745.1. Taxonomy (NCBI): domain Eukaryota; kingdom Viridiplantae; phylum Streptophyta; class Pinopsida; order Pinales; family Pinaceae; genus Picea; species Picea mariana. Next base: position 64,139 of record JASDQU010308917.1, on the reverse strand, counting down.
TTTGACAACTTTGGGTCATCATCTTTTCCATTAGTTTTTATTGCTCACGGTGATGACTTCAGCAAACTCTGGCATGAGTGGTTTGATCATCTATGTTGATTTTTCAATAGGCTAGGTTAAACATGAAGTTCATTCCATTTTAGCATTTCACTTAACTATAAACAATAATGTTGCAGCAACCAAGATCACAAGAAGAAACACCATGCACAAGAACACAAGAAGTATCCTAGGAAACCCTTCTCAACAAGGGAAAAAAACCCAACCAAATCCTTTGCTATATTCTTCAAGAGAAAGACCTTCACCTCCAAGAAAGACCTAGCACATGAGAGGGTGCTTAAACCCTAGGACTCTAGCGCCCAAGAGAGGTGCGCACCTTTTTCCAAAGAAGTGTACTTGCTGAAATTTCCAAACTCACAAGGATGATATAATTTCACAATGGGGAATCATCCCTTACTTATATTAGACTTTGTCAAATCAACAAAGGCGTATATTGGCTTAATAGGACCAACCTCTCTAAGTCACTTTATTATTATTATTATTATTATTATTATTATTATTAACAATATTAATTATCTTTTACATTTATTATTAATCACATTAAGGTGGGGCCGACCTGTACCCTTTACATAACAATTAGTGTTACAGGCAGGTCTAACTCTTAAACAACATATAGCAAAGGATCTGATACACCCATTAGTGCTCATCCACTAAGGGCACATCCATAGGGATGTTGTAATATCCCCAAGAATGAGCCCCAGTGGTATTTATGAATTGTAAACATGTTTTGTAGGCTGGTGAGCCGAGCAATTATAAGATGGTAAGCTTATGTGTTATAGGTCGGAGAGCCTAGGTGTTAAAGGCCAGGACCCTGTTTTGTACATGTAAATATTCATATTATTAATATAAATACATCATGCATGTAGACCGACCACAAAGAAAGAGTGATGGGGGACTAAGCTTCCACTAGGATGGGTAAGGGAGAGGGGGTTGAGAGGTTGTAAAGAGGGGCTAAGCCTAAGGGCTTAAGTCCAAAAGAATAATAATAATTTATTATTATTCCAAAATCTGTATGGTAGAGGGATATGTCTTATCCTAAGTTCTTGGAAAGGGAACGAATGTTAAATGGAGTGCATGCAGCTCTAGGAAGACAGGTGTTGACCTAGGCGCATGCAGTTAAAAACTGAAGAGTCGGCTTGTGTTGGGGCTTCGCTCCCATTTTTTTCGTCCTCCATCTAACCCGTTTGGCCCCTTTCATCGACCTTGACATCTCCACGCACATCAGAAACCGCTCACTGGGGAAAGGCGGACCTGTGTTATCCTGTGAAGCCCTGCATTTCTACATTTTCCAAAACCGAGTTGTACCTTACCCAATTTTTGGTTGTCGCATTTTCCTGAGTCGTATTGAACCATTGTTGTTGTCCTCATCTTGTTGGAACTGAGTGGAAGTTGGTTGAAGAAACGGGTTGTCAGGCTCATGGTTGAAGAGGCAGGTTGTCAGGCCTGTGAGCAACTCTCTCCAAGTGAGAGAGTTCATTGGGAAGTGATTTTCTCCCAGAGAGAGTCCAGCACCAGCTACGAAGCTCTGAGAATTCCTGATTCGGCCTATTGTCGAGACCCTTAGAAGGGAAGTGGAGCAGTCGATGGACTATGGAACAGTGAAGGTGCATATTCCCGGGGGTGGAACAAGCATGTGGGGAATGAGAGTCCNGATGGATTATGGAACAGTGAAGGTGCATATTCCCGGGGGTGGAACAGGCATGTGGGGAATGAGAGTCCATGAGTAGTGGGCGTAAGTAGGCTCCTGGAGATAATCCTTCTAGTTGCATTGTGCAGTTTCCTGTGACCTCAACCTAGTCTAGAATTCCCTCGCCATGGGTGGAGCTTAGTCCCAGCTTGGGGGTGACCCACTGCTGAGTGTGATGAGCAGCACGGTCTAAGGCTTGGAGGTTCGTGGAAGGTCTGCATGCAGTTGGTGGTTTTACTCCAGTTAAAAGATAAGTATCATTTATGTACTTAATTATGTATGTTATGCATGTCTGTGTTTCTTGAAATGTTACCATGTGTTTCGTTGCATGTGGACTTACTGTCAATTCCATTTAAGTTTGTATGATAGCAGTAACTTTGTGTTGATTGTTTTAAATTCATTTAAATGCATGTTGTGTGTGTGTGTGTGTATGTTCCGCGTAGTGGTGTTGCTCAGTTGGTGCGTGGGCTAGGGATGTTACAATTTGGTATCAAAGCAGGAAAGGCAAAGTTAAGGGTGTTTGTGTAGAGTTATCCAGCATGCTGGTGGCCGGGGATGTTGCAATTTGGTATCAGATAAGGAAAGGCAAAGTTAAGGGTGTCTGTGTAGCGTTATATGGTCTGTTGGTGGCCGGGGATGTTACAATTTGGTATCAGAGCAAAAAAGGCAAAGTTAAGGGTGTCTGTGTAGCGTTATCTGGCATGTTGGTGTCCGAGAATGTTACAATTTGGTATTAGAGCCATGGTTTCAACACTGAGCCTGGATGGGCCATGTTAGTGGAAGTTGAAGCAAAAGTTTTGGAAAAGAATTGTTGTCGAAATGGACAAAAAATCAAGTTCAGAACCAAGGTTCAAGTGGAAATTGTGTCTGGAGGAACCAATTTCGAACCTTAGAACATTCCTGAGTGCCAAGAGGTTACTTTGGTCATGTTACGAAGCTCAGGAGGTGTAGCGGTATTATAAAACCACGATAGACGTGGTATTTGGCCACAGAGAAATAAATCACAACACTTGTAGTGTTTGGGTCGTAGGATCTGTTCGGAAGGAGGGGAAATCCTTCACGACCGTCAGTTTGGGAAAAAGGAGCATGAGAGTTAACCTCCAATTCCTTTGGACTTTGTGTCTTTGGCAAAGTTATGGATTATAGAGCGGAAGAGGTTGAAGCCTCGAAATCCCCGAAGTCGATCCACACCGTAGATTTGGGGAGAAGAGCTCGATCGTTGGATCAAGCCAAGGTAAAAGTTCAAACGTAGTGGTGAAGGGCGAAATCTCCCGAAGCTCCAAAGTCTGAAGTTAATCCAGATTGTCTGTCAAGAGGGACACGTGTCAGCAGATGGGTTTGTTCAAGATTTCAACGTTCGGGAGAATTAGTGTGTGCTGAGGAGAGAACTTTTAGAGCCTGAATTTTTGAAGCCCCGAAGAGTCAAAGTAGTGAGTCATGATGACATCACTTAGATTGACATGGACACATGGGTTTTCTGCCACGTATCAGTGAGTTTTGAACCCGTGGAAGATTGAAATGCCATATGGAACGTGACATGTGGCACCCATTTGATTGGGCCACGAGTCAACCGCTAGTATTTCACCACGTGGCATTCTGTATGAGCATGGGTAGTGGGACCCAGAGGTTACATAACATAGTTAAAGGTCGAAGGACCCACACTGGCGTTGATCACAATACATCAAGATCGATGACTAGGAGGCATTGCGGGGACCCAAGTTGCATGGGAGTTAATTCTCCAAGGCGGTCCCGCAATCCAAACCATGGTTTCACCAAGTGGTTATGTGTCAGCGTCAGAAGAATTGCGGGGCGAAAGGCGGGTTACTCCAAACCGTCATTGCATGCCCCCGCAATTGGAAAAGCGTTAAGTGATGTGCTATTTAGTATCTTAGTCCAAGCACGGAAGCCATGGGTCCCAATGGATGCATGCTGCCAATTGCGAAGTCTGGAGACTAGACACTCCAAAAAGGTGGTTCATAGAGCACAAAAGGAAGAACCTTCCGAAGTTTCGTAACGTCAAAGTGGCATGACATAATGATATCACCTAAGGTGACCAGGAAGTGTTTGGATATTAACAGTTCGGAGTGTTGGGGGTGTGCGGATGTGAAATCCTCCGAAGTCCCAAAACTCCGAAGTCCTGAAACTCAGATGCATGAGGTTCCATAGTGAGTGTCAGTCATTGGATGTTGGGTAGACGTGGACTGTTGATCCACCCTACTTCGTGAGTTCGATAATCCTAAACTCCAAGAAATTGGTTGGAATGTGTTTTGAAAACTTCCGAAGTCGGAGACCCGAAGTCCCGAATAAGCGCCTATCAACCTAGCGTTTGGCCACAGCCCGTGATCGTGTGGGTTGGGGCTAGTGCCCAAAAACTTATTACAGAACATAGCGGAACTCAGAAAGAAAATGAAATTTGAAAGTTTTATTGAATCATATTGGTTATGAAAACTGTGGGAATTGTTAAGGACTAATGGCCTAACAAACTTCGGTTGACTGCACATTGTGTTTGCAAAGTTAACAATTGTCATAACCGAATCGAATTATCGCAGAGTGTGGAAAATGGAGGAGGCACAGAATGCTTTTAGTTCAGGGAATGAAGCTAAAGGAATGGATGTCCATTTGGGATTTGAAGGATCAAAATCCAATGGTCATGGAGAAGAGATAGATAAGGAGGGAAACATGATGAGAATCATTGAAAGATTGCATAAATGTGCCCAAACTCACCGAGCATATAACAAAAAGCTCATGAAATCTAGGGAACAACAGGAAGAATTCAACATAAAGTTGATACAGAGCCTGAAAAGGATAGAAAAAAAATTGGATAAGGAGAGTTACTCCAGTAAATTGGGAAGTCATGGGTCTCCTGATGAAAATAGGAAATCAAGGAGTGTTGGCAGACACCATCATCACTCCCAAGGGCACTCTAAGAGGAGGGAACACAGTAGTTCAAGCCCATCTCCTACCAGAAATCATAGGAGATCTGAAGTGGATGAACTAAAGAGTGAAATGAACAAGATTAAGCCTCCTATGTTTGATGGAGAGCACCGGAAGGAGGAATATGCCAAGACATGGCTTCTTGGCATGAGGAAATATTTCAAACTACAGAATTATTCCTCTCATGCAAAAGGAAGAATTATAATGTATCAACTGAAAGGAAAGACATCCATGTGGTGGGATCAACTTGTGCAGGTGCAACACATTAAAGAGAAAAATGTTACTTGGAAGGAATTCAAGAAACACTTTGAAAATAAATATTTGACTAAGAGATACTATGACAAAAAGATGAAAGAATTCTTTGAACTTAAGCTAGGTAGCATGTCCATTGATGAGTATGAAAGGAGATTCCTAGAGTTGTTGAAGTATGTTCCTTTCATTAAAGATGAGAATGTCAAAATTCAAAGGTATCTGAGTGGACTGCCACCTTCCATCAGTGACAAGATCCAGTATGATGATCCTAAAACTATAGAAGAATCTATAAGAAGAGAATTTCTCATATATGAGAAACAAAGAGAAAAACCCGCTTTTCGGAAGGCTTGGGATGACAAGAAGAAGTTTAAGAAAGAGCAGAGGCAGAAGGGAAACAAACCTCTCTTTTTTCAGAAATGGTCCTCAAGGACAGCCATCTTTTAGAGAGCATAGAATGGTTGAAGTAGGAGGACAGAGGCCAAGGCAAATGCCCATTCAATGTTGGGGCTGTCAGGAAAACCACAAGTACAGAGATTGTCCCCACAAAAATGGCAAAGTGAGAGCTGTCCACAATGTTCAGCAAGCTGAAACAGTGGAGGACATGGGCAGTGGAATACCAAGAATCTATGCAGCCCTAGACAACAAACAAGTTGACTTTCAATCACACATGATTGAAGTTGAAGGTATGATCAATAACCATACCTATACTATTTTAATTGATTCGGGAGCTAGTCATAGTTATATAGATCCTAGAATGGTGGAATGTTTGCATTTTCCAAGAAGCAAGCATGGAAAATCTTGGTTAGTGAAGTTGGCTACAGGAGCCAAGAGAAAGGTTGTTGAGTTGGTTAAATCTTGTCCAGTGGACATGAATGGATTGAGCATAAGGGTTGAATTGAACATCTTACCTTTAGGTTCCTATGACTATCTAATTGGGATGGATTGGTCGGACCAACACCATGCCATCTTAGACTGTCGTAACAAGGCATTCACTTGCCTGGATGAGGAAGGAAACCCAAGGAAAGTCAAAGGAATTCTCAGAGCAGTTGCTATCAGAGAAATCTCAGCAATGCAGCTAAAGAAGTGTTATAGGAAAGGTTGTCAATTATTTGCAGCTCATATAGAAGAAGCACCTGAGGATAAGGTGTCAAATATTGAAGACCATGCAGTATTAAAAGAGTTTGAAGATCTATTCCAAGAGGGACCCGAACTACCCCTAAAGAGAGATATAGATTTCTCTATAAATTTGATGCCTGGAGCAGCTCCAGTGTCAAAAAATCCTTACAGAATGAGTACACCATAGCTGAAAGAACCACAATTGCAGCTTGAAGAACTTTTGAAGAAAGGGTATATATGCCCAAGTGTGTCACCTTGGGGTGCCCTGGTCTTGTTCGTGAAGAAGAAAGATGGGACATTGATATTGTGCATTGATTTCAGACAGTTGAACAAAGTGACTATTAAGAACAAGTATCCTTTGTCGAGGATCGATGATCTCTTTGATCAGTTGAAGAATGCCAAGATATTTTCAAAAATAGATCTCAGGTCAGGGTATCACCAGGTAAGGATAAAGGATGAAGACATCAGCAAGACTGCCTTCAGAACAAGGTATGGTCATTATGAATTCACAGTGGTGCCATTTGGGTTATCAAATGCACCCACAGTTTTCATGTGCTTAATGAATGTTGTATTCAGGGAATATCTAGACAAGTTTGTCATAGTCTTTTTGGATGACATCCTGGTGTATTCCAAGTCAGAGGAAGAGCATGAACATCATCTGAAGATGGTGTTGCAAGTGCTAAGAGAGCACCAATTGCATGTCAAATTGAGCAAGTGCTCGTTTTATCAAAAGCAAATCCATTACTTAGGACATATCATTTCAAAGAATGGGATAGTTGTGGATCCTAAGAAGATAGAAACCATTAGAGAATGGTCAGCATTGAAGAACATGACAGAAGACAAATCCTTTATGGGTCTAGCTGGCTATTACAAAAGTTTCATTGCAAGGTTCTCAAGGATAGCTCACCCCATCACTTCCTTGCAAAGGAAGGAGAAGAAAATTCAATGGACAAAAGAATGTGAGAGAAGCTTCCAGCAATTGAAGCAGTTGTTAACCAATGCTCTGATCCTAAGGATTGCAGACCCGAATGAAGATTTTGTAGTGCGTATAGACGCATGCAAAGAATGACTGGGAGGAGTCCTCAGTCAGAATGGGTTTGTAAAATGTTATGAGTCCAGAAAGCTGAAGGATCATGAAAAGAACTATGCAACTCGTGATTTGGAGTTGGCATCCATAGTGCATGCCCTGAAGAAATGGAGGCATTACTCATGGGAAGGAGGTTTGAGCTGAAGACAGACCATAATGGTCTGAAGTATTTGTTTGGTCAGACAACCTTGAATGTTAGGCAGCGTAGATGGTTGGAATTCCTTTGTGAGTATGACTTTGATATCAAGCATATCAAAGGAAAGGAGAACAAAGTGGTTGATGCACTCAGCAGAAGAGTGTATGAACTACATGCTACGGCCATTAGCATGTATCAAACTGATATTAAAGGCAGAATTTTGGAAGCTGCAAATGCAGATTTGCAACACATGGAATTGGTGACAAAGCTACAACAAGGTAATATGCTACAGAAAGTGGAAGATTATAAATTGGAAGCCGGTGGAACACTCCTATACAAAAATAGAGTTTATGTACCTAATTTTCAGGAATTGAGAATTTTGATCTTGAAAGAAATGCATAATGTGCCTTATGTTGGGCACCTTGGATATCAAAAAACAGTGGCAATAGTCAAGAGTCATTACTTTTAGCCAGGCATGAAGAAGGAAATTGTAGAATACATCACCAAATGTATGGAGCGTCAAAAGGTCAAAGTTGAACATAGGCACCCAACAGGGTTGCTACAGCCTTTACCCATTCCTGAGTGGAAGTGGGAAGTGGTGACAATGGATTTCATCACAGGATTGCCCAGAATCGACAAGCAGCATGATTCCATCATGATGGTGGTGGATAAGCTTACGAAAGCTGCCCATTTTATTCCATTGAAGACTACTCACTAGGCAACGAATGTTGTTAATATCTATATGAGGGAAGTAGCACGATTGCACAGTATTCCCAAGACAATTGTGTTTGATAGAGACCCAAAATTCACCTCAAAATTATGGAAAGGGTTATTCAAAGGGTTCAGAACGAATCTGAGCTTCAACACTGCTTATCATCCAAAGTCTAATGGGCAGACAAAGAGAGTGAACCAAGTGATAGAAGATATGCTAAGGATTTATGTGATGGACAAACCATCTAAATGGGAAGACTACCTACATTTGGTAGAATTTGCCTACAACAATGGGTATCAATCATCACTGAAGATGAGCTTGTTTGAAGCGCTTTATGGCAGAAAGTGCAACACCCCAGTAAGTTGAGATAACCCAACTGATAGGGCAGTGGTTGGGCCAGAGTTGCTCATAGAAATGGAAGAGAAAATGATGAAGATTAAGCAGAATTTGAAGGTTTCCCAAGACAGGCAGAAAATTTATGCTGATAAAAACAGAACCCACAGGGAGTTTAAAGTGAGTGATCATGTTATCTTGAAAGTGAAAGCCAACAGAAGTTCCCTGAAGCTGGGAAACTGTTCCAAGTTGGCATCCAAACATTGTGGGCCATTTGAAATCCTAGAAAGGATTAGACCAGTTGCATATATGCTTACATTGTCTGCATCCATGACTGTACATAATGTGTTTCATATTTCATTACTTAAGAAATATATACATGATGATAATCATGTAATTGATTGGAATGTGATTCAGGTGGAGCAAGAAGGCGTCTTGCAAGTGCATCTGGTGCGCATATTGGACCGGAAGAGAAAACAACTCCAGAATCGAGCCATAGGGTTTGTAAAGGTCCAGTGGACCTGGTATGGTCCTGAGGACATGACATGGGAGCATGAGGATGCTATGCGGGTAGAATACCCACATCTTTTTTAAGATTTTGAAAATCTTGTAATAAGTTGCACTGAGGACAGTGCAAAAATAAGGGGAGGGGATTGTAATATCCCCAAGGACGAGCCCCAATTGTATTTATGAATAGTAAAAATGTTTTGTAGGCTGGTGAGTCGAGCAATTATAAGATGGTAAGCTTATGTGTTATAAGTCGGAGAGCCTAGGTGTTAAAGGCTAGGAGCCTGTTTTGTACATGTAAATATTCATATTATTAATATAAATACATCTTTGTGTGTAGACCGACACGAAGAAAAAGTGATGGGGGACTAAACTTCCACTAGGCTGGGTAAGGGAGAGGGGGCTGAGAGGTTGGAAAGAGGGGCTAAGTCTAAGGGATTAAGTCCAAAAGAATAATAATAATTTATTATTATTCCAAAATCTGTATGGTAGAGGGATATGTCTTATCCTAAGTTCCTAGAAAGGGAACAAATGCTAAATGGAGTGCATGCGGCTCCAGGAAGACAGGTGTTGACCTAGGCACATGCAGTTTAAAACTGAAGAGTCAGCTCGTGTTGGGGGTTCGCTCCCATTTCTTTCGTCCTCCGTCTAACCTGTTTGGCCCCTGTCATCAACCTCGACATCTCCACGCACATAAGAAACCGCTCACTGGGGAAAGGCATACCTATGTTATTCTGTGAAGCCTCACATTTTTGCATTTGCCAAATCCGAGTCGTACCTTACCCAATTTTTGGTTGCTGCCTTTTCCTGAGTTGTATTGAACCGTTGTTGTTGTTCTTATCTTGCTGGAACTGAGTGGAACCTGGTCGAAGAAGCGGGTTGTCAAGCCCGTGGTTGAAGAGGCAGGTTGTCAGCCTGTGAGCAACTCTCTCTAGGTGAGAGAGTTCGTTGGGAAGTGATTTTCTCCTAGAGATAGTCTAGCACCAGCTACGGAGCTCTGAGAATTCCTGATTCGACTTGTTACCGAGACCTTGAGAAGGGAAGTGGAGCAGTGGGTGGACTGTGGAATAGTGAAGGTGAATATTCCCAGGGGTGGAACAGGGATGTGGGGAATGAGAGTTCGTGAGTAGTGGGAGTAAGAAGGCTCCTGGAGAGAATCCTTCCAATTGCACTGTGCAGTTTCATGTGACCTCAGCATAGTCTAGGATTCCCTTGCCCTGGGTGGATCTTAGTCCCAACTCAGGGGTGACCCACTGCTGAGCGTGATGAGCAGCGTGGTCTGAGGCTGGGAGGTTCGTGGAAGGTCTGCACAGAATTGGTGGTTTTACTCCTGTTAAAAGATAAGTATCATTTATGTACTTAATTATGTATGTTATGCATGTCTTTGTTTCTTGAAATGTTACCATGTGTTCTGTTGCATGTGGACTTACTGTCAATTCCATTTAAGTCTGTATGGTAGCAGTACCTTTGTGTTGATTGTTTTAAATTCATTTAAATGCATGTTATATGTGTGTGTGTGTGTGTATGTTCCATGTAGTGGTGTTGCCCGGCCAGTGCGTGGGCTGGGGATGTTACAATTTGGTATCAGAGTAGGAAAGGCAAAGTTAAGGGTGTTTGTGTAGCATTATCTGGTCTGTTGGTGGTCGAGGATGTTACAATTTGGTATTAGAGCAGGAAAGGCAAAGTTAAGGGTCTCTATGTAGCGTTATCCGACCTATTGGTGGTCGGGGATGTTACATATGTCATAGATTTGGCTCACTTCATTACATAGAAGAACTATATCTACACATGTTCACCTATGCTCATCCACAAGCACGTCCACTCTACAGATCTTCTTTCCCACTACCTCACACAGGAGAATCATCTGGAGTTTTCTTGTCAACTTCGTTGCTCAGAGGAGGCTAACACATCATCTTCATTTCTGTTCACATGATGATGCACCCAACACTTTGGGATTTCACATGTTCACCTTGTCCTCAGCCACAGGCATGTCCAAATCATCATTTCGCCTTTCCCACTAGATAATCGTCTGGAGTTCTTCTCACTCTCTGAATGGAGGAGGTCATCTCTACGTTCCTAGCTTTGTCTCAGGCAGGAACCACATACTTTTAGTATGGGCTTTCTCTAAGGTTTGTAAGCTGAGAGAAAGGCTTCACATAGCTACAATGATCCACACCTCACAGGTTTGTAAGCTGTAGAATGTCTCACATAGTTGCATTCATCAACACTCCCTCTCAGCTAGGGAGGCATTCTTTATTATGCCAAGTCTCACATGGATGTATTTTGAATTTTGTCTTGGCTAGAGTTATCGACACTCCCTCTTAACCAGGGAGCCATTCTTTACGAAGTTAATTTGGTGAAGATATCTGCAATCTGCTCATGTGTAGAAAGGTATTGCATGTGTACGATTTTCCTCTGCATCATATCTCTGATATAAGGATATTTCATCTCATCGTATTTCGATCCATCGGGAAACAATGGGTTCTCAAGGAGCTTTACTCATGACTCTTGGTTATCATCATAGGATCCATCTCATGGTCAAGTAAATCTGTCATAAGCTTGTGAAGCCACATTGCTTCACACACTTGATTCTATATACTCTACCTCTGTGGTACTCAAGGCTACAAAGATTTGTTTCCTGCTGCATTAGGAAACCATGGAAAAATTCACGATAGAACATCATCCAGATGTGCTTTTTCGGCTTACTGTTCTTTCTACTCAATCTGAATCAACATATCCTGCAAACTCAAGTTCATACTGGAGGCATATCTCAGGCCATATCCAACTGTGCCTCATATATATCTCAATACATGTTTTGTTGTTGTGAGTCTGTCTCAGTTGACTCATGAAATGACTAGGCACATTCACTGCATGCCATGAATCAAGTCTGGTGTTAACCAGATACATTAGTGATCCAATTAGCTATGGATCAGTCTCGTCTGAATCATCATCAATCTTCTTCTTTAAATCCATCATGGTGGATTTTGCATTCTATCATACTAAACTTCTTTAATATTTTCACTATATATTTTCCTTGACTCAAGAAAATCTTATCGGTCCTTTGTCATACTTCTTGTCCCAAGAAGTAGTGCATCATACTCAGATTCTTCATCTTGAATTTAGAAGTCAAGGATTACTTATATCCAACAACAACGCTTTCTGAACAAGTCATCAGGATCTGGTTCTCATCACCAACACTGTATAGGTTTGGATCAACAACACTCTTGTTGAAACTCATCAAGAATATATCTAT
>JASDQU010308916.1:28389-46893 GCA_032191745.1 Picea mariana | reverse complement strand
CCATCCCAAAGGTAAATCAGTTGCCCAGGATAAAAGTCAGAAGCCCAAGGAAGACTGGAAGAAACCTCAGACTCGAACTGAGAGAGGTGGAACCTCACAACGAGGGAAATATGTTGAACAGAGAGGACAACATACTGAGCAGAGAGGAGATTATGTTTATAACAATACTTTTCCTTGTACCAGAGGCAGAGGAGGAGGAAGAGGTGGAGTGATAAAATGCTTACCATGTGAAAAGAATGGGCACAAGTCTTATGAGTGTCTAGATAAAAAGAAGGAAGGAGGAGAAGCTCACATCGCTGAAGAACAGAGGCGGGATGTTGAGGCAGAAGACGCTGAAGGCGAAAGATCGCTGATGATGCGAAAATCTCTTTTGACACCTAAGAAGGAGGTGGAGAGTTCAATCCAAAGGACCAGACTTTTTCGAACTGCTTGAAAGACCAAGGACAGGGTATGCAAGGTCATTGTAGACAGTGGAAGCACTGATAATCTCGTTTCAACCGAGATGGTAGAAAAGCTGGAGCTGGAGACGATTGATCATCCAAGCCCGTACAGAATTTCGTGGTTACAAAAAGGACACCAGGTAACTGTCACTAAACAATGTTTAGTTGAATTCAAGATAGGAGGATATAATGATAAGATACTCTGTGATGTTATTCCCATGGATGTTTATCATCTATTGCTGGGTAGACCATGGCAATATGATAGGAATGTGATTCATGATGGGAGAATGAACGCATACACCCTGGAGAAGAATGGGAGAACACACATGTTGCTTCCAATTAAGGATAAGGAAGTGAAGCCTGAAGTAAGAAACAATGTACTTCTCATGAGTGGGAAGGAGCTTCTTATAGAGGTTAAGAAGAAAGAAGAACCACAATTCTTTGTGGTCAGGAAACTGAGGATTGTTTTGACCAGCACAAGGGTAGATGATCTACCAGAAGAAATTCAGGAACTGCTGGAAGAGTTCGCTGATATAGTAGTGGACGAACTACCTCATTCATTGCCACCATTCAGGAGTGTGAGTCATCATATTGATCTCATACCAGGAGCCATTTTTCCAAACAAAGCCACATACAGGTTGACACCGCAAGAGAATGAAGAGGTCAAAAGACAAGTACAGGATCTGTTGAACAAAGGTTTGGTCAGGGAAAGATTGAGTCCATGTGTTGTTCTAACAGTACTCAGTCTGAAGAAAGACGAAGGCTGGAGGATGTGTACTGACTCTAGGGTGATTAATAAGATAACCATCAGGTACAGGTTTCCATTGTTGAGGATGGATGATCTGATGGATTGCTTGAGTGGAGCAAAATTCTTTTCAAAGATTGACTTGAAAAGCGGATATCACTAGATTTGTATGAGAGAAGGTGATGAATGGAAGACAACCTTCAATACTAACAAAGGGTTGTATGAATGGCTTGTTATTTCATCTGGCTTAACAAATGCGTCAAGTACTTTCATGAGGCTGATGAACGAAGTCCTGAAGGATTTCATCAGAAAATTTGTCATTGTGTATTTGGATGACATATTGATTTTCAGTAAATCAGTGGCGGAACACTTGAAGCATTTGGCTAGAGTGATGAGGAAATTACAACAGGAGAAGTTGTTGATAAATATGAAGAAATCCTCATTTATGAAGACAGAGCTCATTTACTTGGGGTTTGTTATTTTTGTAGATAAATTGAGGATGGATCCAGATAAGGTGGAAGTGATCAAGAATTGGCCATCACCGAAGAGTATCTTCGAGGTGAGAATTTTTCATGGATTGGCTAGTTTCTACCGAAAATTCATCAGGAATTTCAATGGAATTAGTGCAGCGATGATGGACACAGTGAACAAGCGACATAAGTCTTTTCACTGGACAGAAGAAGCTGAGAAAATCTTTAATTTTTTGAAAAGGAAGATTACGAAACAACCAATTTTGGTGTTGCCGGATTTCCAAAAGACATTTCAGGTGAAATGCGATGCAAGTGGATTTGCAATAGGGGCAGTCCTGAGTCAAGAGGACAAGCCGATTGCATACTTCAGTGAGAAGATGAATGAAGCGAAAGTGAAGTACTCCACTTATGACAAGGAGTTTTATGCCATCATATAGGCATTGAAGAAATGGAGGCATTACTTGATCCCGAAAGAATTTATCTTATACAGTGACAATCATGCATTACAGTTTGTGACTCAACAAGAGAAGTTGAATCAGAGACATGTAAAATGGGTTGAGTATATGAAAAATTTCACTTTTGTGATTAGACATATTTCTGGTACTGCTAACAAAGTTGTTGATGCTTTGAGCAGGAAGTGTTTATTGTTGCAGGAGTTCAAATTCAAAACATTGGGTTTTGATGATATCAGGGACATGTATGCAAATGATCAGGATTTCAAGGAGGCATACGAAGCAACTGAGAATCCCGTTCTCAGAGATAGGAGCCAGTGGGTTGAATACATGATCCAAGAAGGATTTTTGTTCAAGGAAAATCAACTGTGTATTCTGAAATGCTCCATGAGGGAGAATTTGTTGAAGGAGAAACACAATGGAGTATTGGCAGGACATTTTGGTCACGACAAAACGTTCGCAAAGCTGAATGAGTCATACTTTTGGCTAGGAATGCAAGCAGATGTCAAAATATTCATGGACAGATGCAGAATTTTCCAGCATTCGAAGGGAAGAAGACAGAATGCAGGGTTTTATCAACCATTTCCCATACCTGAGAGGCCATGGGATGCAATCAGCATGGATTTTATATTGGGGTTCCCAAGAACACAAAGAGGTTTTGATTCAATCTTTGTGGTGGTGGATAGATTTTCCAAAATGGCACATTTTATTCCATGTCAGAAAACCAATGACGCGACTCACATTGTGAACCTGTTTTTTAAAGAAGTCATTCGACTTCATGGCTTACCAAGGAGCATAGTTTCGGATAGAGAAACGAAGTTCGTAGGACACTTCTGGAGGACATTGTGGAAGAAGTTGAGGACTAACTTGTTGTTTAGTTCATCTTATCATCCTCAAACGGATGGACGGATAGAAGTGGTGAACAGAAGTCTGGGAGACTTGTTGAGAAGCCTGGTGACGGAACACCATAGCCAGTGGGACAATATATTGCCGTAAGCAGAGTTTGTGTATAATGACTCAGTAAATAGAAGCGCAGGGTAGAGTCCATTTCAGATTGTATATGGCATGCATCCAAGAGGATTTTCTAAGCTAAGGGATTCAGAACAGACTGCGACTAGGAGTGCTAGTGCAGAAGAGTTCGCAGAGGCGATGAAGAAACTTCACAGCCAAGTGAAGGAGCGATTGCAGAATTCAAGTCAGGAGTATAAACGCAGAGCAGATCAGCACAGAAGGCAACTTCAGTTTGAATTTGGTGACTTGATTCTATCACATTTGAGAAAGGAAAGGTTCCCAAGAGGAACGTACAATAAACTGAAGATGAAGAAAATCAGACCATGTAGGGTTTTGAAGAAATTTGGGGCAAATGATTACGAGATTGAATTACCGGATGGGATCGAAATTTATATGATATTCAATGTCTCAAATTTGTACCCATATAAACCTAAAGAAGCAAGGGTAGAAAATGAACAGCCAGAGGTACAGTGGCGAAAGCAAATGCCAGTTGCAGAAAAGCCACAGATGGAGGGCATACTGGATAAACGAATTGGTAAGAAGACCAGAAGAAAAGAATACTATGAGTANTCTCAGATTTGTACCCGTATAGAGCCGGGGAAGTAGAGACTGGAGATGAAAAACCATTGATCCAGTGGACAAAGCAGATGCCAGTTTCTGGTAAGCCGCAGATGGAATTCACATTGGACAAGAGGGTCAATAAAAAGACCAGACGAAAAGAATATTTTGAGTATCTGGTCAAATGGAAGGGCCATCCAGTTGAAGATGCCAGCTGGGAGAATGAAATGGAGGTTCAGAAGCATGGACACACAGTGCATGAGCTCATGGATGGGAGTCCATGAAAATTTTCAAGCGAGGAAGTATGATGCAGGAGCATCGCCAACATCAAGCGAGCCAGCACAGAAGCAAAAGACAGTTGGACAACCACCCAGCTCAAATTTTGAAATCACCTTGAAGTTGATGTGCAATCTTAAATGAAGTCATTAAGAAGAACCGCACTTGTATAATGTAAACGGACCTTGATCGATTGCTCTCGTCCTTAGTAGGTAGAAGAAATTTATAGGAGTTAATGCAAGTAGGTAGAATTAAATGTGTAGATTAGACAGTTTTAGAAGGAAAGAGGGAAACATGATATATACACCCTCATTGTGTATTGTAACATTATCATATAGATGGAGCAGCATTGTTTAGAAGAGCAAGAGCATGCAAAGAGCTGTGTAAGAACACCCATGTACAGATATTTGGATTAATAGAAAGAGGTTAATTCAAATTCATGGTTTTGTGTTGTTCTCTGTGTATTGATGTTGAATGATATGCTCATGAATGTTTTATTTCTGTTATAATTTTTTTTTATATGCTATGTATATGATTTCAATTTTTGGGTTTGAAGTCTGAAAGGAAGAAGGAACGAGTTTCAATTGTTTCTCTATCTGAGCAAGAGTTCCTGCAAGGAGTGCAGTTGAAGTGTTTGCAAGGAGTGCATTGACAAAGGGATCAATTAGTTTAGATTTTGTCCTCATTTCCGCAGAAGTGAAAACAAGAACAAGAGCCATACAAGGAGTGCGCAGACCGAGTGAAGTCTCAGGGTTGTGGACCTGAGTGAAGCATTTAGAGACTCTTGTTGGAGGTGTGCGCAGAGTCAAAGGAAATTCAGCACTTGGAAGTGTCTGAAACTTGCCGCAAGGAGTGTGTGCAAGAGTCTTCTCTAAAGTTCAGAGTTATAAGGAAGCTCGGGAGGGATAAAGCCTTACAACCACTGAAACGGTTAAACAGAAGTTGTGACTGGGAGTATTAAGAAGGCATCATAAGTTTTCGCCGTAGGTGGATAATATTTCACGGTGGGATACTTGATTCATTTCACAGAAATCGCTAAGGAGGAATGGACGGTCGGAATTCTATGAGGAGAATTCACGAATTTTTGTGAGCCGTTAGATCTCAAGAAGAAGTAGGGCAGATACGGTGAAGTATTCCTGAGAGGTTCAAAGCTCAGGAGGGTAGGACTGTAGATCCAAACCACAAGGACCGTCGAATTTACACGTGGAATTTCATATCGGGGTTTCATGGGTAGAAGTCCCATGAACAGTGCAACAGGGATCATGATATCATGAAAAGTGATATCCCAAAATCCAAAGGATTTGTGTGGGGCCACGGAGGAGTCAGCGAGTGGATAGGTGGCACGCCATTTCGGAGTTTCATGGGGTGAAGTTCCAAAATCGTTGCATTAGGATTCATGATACCACAAAGTCTGAAGTCCCGATGAGGTGAAGCGTTGAAAAGTCAAACTCGCACGTGTATCTAGGTATCGACATATCAGGATTCAGGAGTCGGAGAGACAAGTTGTCTGACATCGTGACCGCCGAAATCGTGATAGGGAAATTCCCGAAAGGATAAAGGAAAGGTCATCATTGACTGTTTTTGGGTTTCGGGGATTAATGAGACCAATGCTCGACCACTGGATTCGCTAAGTTGTGAAGTTCAATTTCCCGAAGAAAAAGGGAGATCTCGTGAGAGAGTTTATGTGGGTGCAGATTTCGCGATAAGGAAATAGAAGAGCCCTTAGAGTTCTTTAGAACGGTCAAGAAGAAAGATCCTATGCTGACGTGGACCTTTCGACCTGCGGGTTGTGAAGGAGCGTGCGTCGGTGTCACACGACATGCACACTAAGTCAATTTTCACAAGTATCATTGGAGTTGTTTCGCAGAGGGATAAAGTCGAAGGAAATGAAACAATTACATAGAGAACCATCCTTAAAACTGAGTAATAGAGATTCTTAAGAATCCTGTACTCTACCATGTGATATATGGGATGTGCCATGCTTTTCTTTGGACATGGTGGCTAGATGACATGCCTCAGGAGGAACTCTTTGCAAAGTAGCATTAATTGACTGGACGAAGGTTTCAATTCAGGTCTGACATATCCTCCTTGGAATTCATGCCAAGTTATTGCGAGAGAGGACAACTCAGTTAGGGCACGATGTACACAATGGTCAAGGATAGTCTCTCGTCCAGTTAAATTGTGACTAATTGTTGATTATGGTTACACAAACTCACAAGGGTGACTATTATCATTGTACCCCTCAATGATGTTCAACCAACAACCAACTTCAAACTATGGTAATAATGGCCGAGAGTTTAATCACGACCGGCTTCACATTGTTTGGCCAATTAAAAATAAACATAAAGTCACCATTATGTTAAGGCCTGTAACATGTTTCGCTAAAGGCATATGCTTGTTGGAACCCAAATTCGTATAGACCCATTTTGGTATAAGTAACGTTAATACCATCCAAGGAGAGAGTTGCAATTATTAATAAGACTTTGGTAAATGCCCAACTTTAAATGTTCATGCCTAGGAATGGGAAAAATACTAAGGATCCTTAATATTATAAACTTTAATACACACACACACACAATATTATATTATATATATAATATTATTAGTTGGGCTTATATATATACAAATGTGAATGTGTATATATGGAGATGTTATAACATTTGTGCGGTACTATTAACCCTTCATATGTGTGTTAGAAATGTTAAGAAATCTGAAAAGATAGGATATAGAAAATCCACCTTAGATATATGACTACTATACAGTATGAAATAACTTCAAAATAAAATCCCTTATGACGAAAATGATTTGTATCACTAAATGGAAAACATAAACCCTGGGAAATTTAAATAGTGACGAGAACCACCCACTTACAATACCTTTATGTCTTTTGAACAAGTGGTTTGAAAGGGAAGAGAATTAATGTTCCTAACTAATTTTTTTTTACTTGGTAAATTTGGGGAACATTACACTTATCCTTTCCACGTGCATGTCCTTCAAAGTCCCGAATTCTCGAACTCCCGAAGGAACCTAAAATCTCACCACATGGTTTCGACCTTCGGGCCTTTCAACTTACCCACCATGTTACATCCCAAAACTCTAGAGTCCCAAAGGGTGCACCCTTGGATGTGGTGTAATACTAGGCACAGAGGCAAGGATAGGTAAGAAATATCCAAGGGTGACATGTGGTGAGGCAGGGATGACACATGGCTCCTACAGTGGGTGACATGTGTCATGTTTGAATGACCCATAGAATCTGTGAAATGTCTGAATCAAGGTGACATGTTGCATGGAAAACGAGGGTCCAAGTCACCCTAGGTGACAATATCATGCCATGTCACCCCAGACTGATAGCCTTCCAAGCCCTTCGATCTCCTAGTCAAGGTGTGTCCACTTAAACCCCTGGAGCTACAACCTTCGTTAGTTTTTAACTCCGACGTTCGGGGGATCCATGGTGTGATTTCCTCCTTGCTCCCGTAGTGTTCAGCACTAAGATAACCATGATATAGATATAACACTCAGGGGAGATCCTAAAGGGTGCGTATATCTATGGACCCACATATGGTACTTCACCAAAGTCCTACTTCAGGAGAGAATAGCATCCATCATTCCAAAACCCCCAAAGGTCAGAGTGACAAAGTGACGAGGACTGCAGATCTAGGGACCCTTTAGGATCTCCCCTGAGTGTTAGATCTATATCATGGTTATCCTAGTGTTGACCACTATGGGAGCAAGGAGGAAATCACACCACAGATCCCCCGAATGTCAGAGTTAAAAACTAACGAAGGTTGTAGCTCCAGGGTTTTAAGTGGAAACACCTTGACCGGTAGATCGAAGGGCTTGGAAGGCTATCAGTCTGGGGTGACATGGCATGCTATCATCATCTAGGGTGACTTGGACCCTCGTTTTCCATGCCACGTGTCACCTCGATTCAGACGTTTCATAGATTCTATGGGTCATTCAAACATGACACATGTAGGAGCCATTCAAACATAGTGGGTCATTCAAACATGACACATGTAGGAGAGAAAATAGTGGGTCATTCAAACATGACCCACTATAGGAGCCATGTGTCATCCCTGCCTCGCCGCATGTCACCCCTAGATCTTGCTTACCTGTCCTTGCCTCCGTGCCTAGCACGCCACCACATCCGAGGGTGGACCCTTCGGGACTCTAGAGTTTTGGGATGCAACATGGTGGGTAAGTTGAAAGGCCCAAAGGTTGAAACCACATGGTGAGATTTTAGGTTCCTTTGGGAGTTCAAGAATTTGGGACTTTGAAGGACATGCATGTGGAAAGGATAAGTGTAATGTTCTCCAAATTTACCAAATAAAAAAAATTTCATGAGGAACATTAGTTCTCTTCCCTTTCAAACGACTTGTTCAAAAGACATAAAGGTATTGTAAGTGGGTGGTTGTCGTCACTATTTAAATTTCGCAGGGTTTATGTTTTCCATTTAGTGATACAAATCGTTGTCGTTATAAGGGATTTTATTTTGAAGTTATTTCATACTGTATAGTAGTCATATATCTAAGGTGGATTTTCTATATCCTAGCCTTTCAGATTTCTAAACATTTCTAACATGCATATGAAGGGTTAATAGTACCCCACAAATGTTATAACATCTCCATATATACACATTCACATTTGTATATATATAAGCCCCACTAATAATACATAGTGTGCATGTCCTGAATCGTGGAGTTGGGTTTGTCATGTGCATAATAAAATGGATAGGTGAATTTCAGATGAATGCTACCCTAAACTAAGTAGAATAACTTTGTGTCATGTTACTCTAAGCTTTCTGCGATTTCATTTTATGTGGTGTACACGAGACACTATATCGTTTTCTTTCTTTTTTCGACTTCCTCGGTCCTGCATTAGAGTTCTATACAGATCGTTGAGTGTATTTTAAACATAGGTTTTGTCGTCGTCCCCATGTGATTCCTTTATTTTGCCTCCATTACCTTACACACTATGATATGGCTTTAAGTCCCTACAAACTTTGTAGGAGTTATGGTCCATATCATTAACCCCGTGAAGAATAGGAAAACTTACTGAAATTTTCAAAGGGTCTTGTATTTTGTGTCTAAATCTCCATTCCACTTCGATGATGGTTCTCACCCTAGCTTGGAATCCTTCCGCTACCTTGAGGATTTGATACCCTCCTATAAATTTGTTAACTGTCTAGAAAGTCGTGGGTTTCCTCTTAGTTTGTATTTCAAAGTCTTATCTTGTGTGTTTGAATTTCCTTTTTGTTTGGTAGAGTTCCTAACCCTAGCTTCGTTCTTCTATTTCTTTGAAGCTTCAATACCTTCATGTAATTTCGATAGTTATCTAAAAGGGTCGTGGGATTCTGTTAATCTATATTCCAAAGGTAAATTTGGATTCCTCAAGAAGTGATTGCATTCTACTCAGGAAGGGGTATTTCTCTTGCAATAGGGTGTTACGATTTTTCGTTCTTGTTGGATGTTTACAATTAATGATTTTCGTGGAAAGCTACAGTTCTGTAATTCTTTCAAAATCTGATTCATTGGTTCATGATTCTCGGATATGTAATTCAATCCTAGAGATAGATTAAGACATATCCAACCAACATTAATATTGTTGTTTTTTTTAAGGGACGAGATTCATTCTGGTTCGTAATGACCCACCGTAATAGTCATATGATGCCACTATGTGTAAATAGTCTGGACTCGATTCAAGTAATTTATTATAAATGCTCGGTTATTGTTTGTGTGGTTTGAAACTTGGTTATTGCATTTCCCTTCATCATATATAGAATGTTGAAATCACAACCAAAGAGTAATAGGACATTTATTTTCGTCATGCATATATTGTGAGAACGTTTTATCATTCAGATTATTAAGTTCTTAAAGGGTTATTCTTGTTTATTTATTTTCTGAAGAGTTTGGTTAAGAATTTTCGGTTACCAATCTAATGAGGACCCCTGTTGCTATGAGGGTACCGATCAGACAATATTTGGTCCACTCCTCCCCTTTGGGCATGTGGAAAATTTTCCTCATCGACGCGAATGAAAGGAAAGGCATACGTCTCCCCAAATCAAAAGCTAAGTAAAGTTCATATATTAGATCTGTAATATTTTCATTTTTGTAAAATCATTCTAGTAATTATTCGATATTCAAGATTTAACTTCTGTTGAACTCTATCTTATCACTAATTATAAATTCTCAATTTCCTTGCAGGACTTTAAACATTCATAGCCTTTGGATCGAGGACAATGCCTTGCGCGAAAAAGGTATTCTGGTTCCAACTTGTAGCGTTAAGAAAATAACCCAAGGTTCTATTGAAAATGATACAGTTCCACCCTAGAATACTATTAACGTGGTAGTTTTATACCAGGCTCCTATAGACAGATGGTTATTTGTATCTTCAATCCTTAAAGAAAAAGGATCGAGAGGGAAACCCCATAATGAAGATGATTTCATGCAAGTGTTAAGTAGACTTTGAAGACTCATTTAAGTATTGGATCGACTCTGTAATAGGTAGTATGTTTTATGTATTTAATTCACCGAACCTTTTCTCTTGCACTAGTGTAATGAAAAAGGACTGTAACTTTTTGCTCCATTAATGTAGTCAGATATAATGGAAAGTCTCGAATTCTCAAGTTATGCAACAATCGATAAATAGCTTCATGTGTATTGGATATTTATGTAGCTCTGAAACTCTGTAAAGGCAACAACATATATACATATATATTTTTCTATTATGGTAATCACTCAAAAAATTTGTTGGGTAGTTGTACAATTTAAATAGTCCTTGAGCGAATATCTATATATACATATATATGTCTACAGATATGGTATAGTTTATAATTATCATGGGATACTTTTGTTCTTTGTATATTTATTACAACCTATAAAAGTATACATAGATTTTCTTGTAGGTCTATATGTAATATTCTTCAAAATGTATAAATCTATAATAAATATTTAAGCATGTTCATACTTGAATCTACATTCATATTGCGGTTTAGAGAGTACGACACTTGAATAAGAAACTTTCACATAATAACCAACAACTATCATACAAAGTAGCTCTCCTAACTTTACTTATTGAATAAATTCAACTGTAAAAGCTTATGCTACAATTCATTTCATTCTACCAACATAAGTAGAGGACTCTATCAACCATTAATCAATAGAACATTTATCCATAATTAAGTAAATGTATTCTACCAACTATTAATCAACAAGTCATTCAACTAGGGAAGAGTAGATGAACATATCTGAACAAATTGTTGAAACAACAAACGAAACAACCAAGTTCCACCAAAACATGGAACAAAAAATCCAATCTACTTGCTCCATTCATCCCGTAGCCTGACCATGAATCTATGAAGACGAATTCCAGAAATCGCCCTTAGGTATAGTCTTCTTTCAGATCAAAAAATTCTCCTTGCCTCACACTCAGAAAGTAGTGTTCATAACAACAAGTGATATTCTTTTCCATGCATACTAGGCAATGTCCTGCCTCCTCCCATATGTTATATATGAAAAAACATCTTGTGCCTAGGTCTTTTCCCCTTGGGGATTTTTGGATCTTTACAAATCCCTGATTTTTAGGGGCTACCAATGACTAGATTCCTGATTTTCCACCTATAAAATTCAACCCTGAGGTAGTTCAATCCTGTTCCCCACTCATGGAGTCATGGTCAACTGATTTCAACCTGGCTATTCCATTTGTCCCTCAATAATAAAAATACAAAATTATTTGTCTCTTACAAGTTTCATAGTCAAAGAGATGGTTGAGCAAATTAAATCTTTTCCCAACAGTCACAATAATTAATTACAATTAACCAAATTCTAAATTCGGAATGGCCATAAATGGCAATAATTTTCCAAATTTGAATTTGCCAAAACCAGAAATAAATTCCTAAGTGTATACAGAATTTTAATGATAATCTATTTTTGGGGATATTACATCATTTCCCCCTTCAGTACAACACTGTCCTCAGTGTTCGTTCCTTTCTCAGAACAGGGTTGGATAAGATTTCTGGAAATCTTCCTCCCATTCCCAAGTGACCTCCTCCGGACTAAAGTGCTTCCGTTTCACTTTTATGTGGGCGACGACTCTGGCTTGTAGTACTATTTATCTCTTGTCCATAATACACAGAGGTTCCACTTGGAAGTTGTCTTCTGGGTCCATCTGTTCCATGTTCCAATCAATCATGTGAGTAGGATCATGAACACATTTTTTTAACAAAGAAACATGAAATACATTATGACTTTTCAGATTTGTGGGAAGTGCAAGCTAGTATTCCACAGGTCCAATTCGATCTAAGATATTGAAAGGGCTACAAAACCTGGGTTCCAACTTGGAATGATTTCCTAGCTTTAATGAACTTCTTCTTGATTGGACTTTTAAATACGTGTGGTCTCCAACTTGAAATTCATGGTGTCTCATTTTCAAGTCCGCATAACTTTTCTGTCTCTCTTGTGCCTCTGTTAAATTATGTTGTACTTTTCTTACCGTATTCTTCATTTCCTAGAGCATTTCTGGTCCGACCATGAGTCTATCAACTAGGTTATCCTAGATAATCTGAGTTGTACACTTTTTTGCATACAATAATTCAAAAGGTCTCATCTTAGCTGATGTTTGGTAACCATTATTGTATGCAAATTCCACCAAGTGAAGGTAGTCTTCCCACTTATTTGGTTTCGTCCTTACGTGCATTCATAGCATATCTTCCATGATTTGATTCGTTCATTCAGTCTGCCCATGCGTTTGTGGATGGTAGCTTGTGATGAAATTCAAGTTAGTATTCAACCCTGCAAACAATTATTTCCAAAAAGTAGATGTAAATTTTAGGTCTCTATCTGAAATCACCATTTTAGGAATACCATGTAGTCTAAAAATTTCCTTCATGAATATTTCAACAATTTTAATATCTTTATAAGTAGATTTTATAGGAATAAATTGTGCAAACTTGCTAAGCTTATCAATTACTACCATAATTGAATCATTCTGTTTTTTAGTTCTAGGCAAACCTGTGATAAAATCTAGTGATATAGTCTCCCATTTCCATTCTGGTATAGGTAGAGGCTACAACAGTCCGACTGGATGCTGGTGTTCAACCTTCACCTGTTGACAATCTTGGCACTTAGGCAAGTATTCTACTGTCTCTCCTTTCATATTAGGACAATAAAATAACTTCCTTAGTGTTGTTACCATTTTCTAGTATCCCGGATGAGTAGAATATGGTTTCTTATGTACTTCATCCAAAACTGTTAGCTTTAATTCAATAGAATATGGTACATATAACCTGTTTTTGAATCTTAATAGACCATTTCTGTCCAAACTCAGATATGTTATGTCTAAATTTTCTTCATTATTTTGTAAATTTTCCACTGTTTTAATGTATTTTTCATAATTATTACTTGCAACCTTTATCCTTTTCTTAATGTCTCTTTCTGTCCTACTAATGTTTATCTCAAACAACCCATGAATTATTCAACTTAAAGTATCTACCACTTTGTTTTCCTTACCCTTGATGTGTCTTACCTTGAAATCAAATTCTCTCAAGAAGGCTACCCATTTTGCTTGCCTTGACGTTCGGGGTGTTTGGTGCTACAACACCTATGTCCTCCCGAAGTAGGACTTCATTCCACTTACCTCGATTGAGATCCAATGACCACAGAGACTCCCAAATACCTTCGTATCTACAACTCGCATCAGATTGTGATTGATAAATGGATCAGGGTCTAACAATAGGTCATGTTTATCTTCCACAGTTAAGGAAACTGCCAGGTGGCAGTCAACCTCGTGGGTAACTTTAAAAACCAGTTTCCTTTGGCCTATTTATAAATGGTAAGGTCATAACACTCTGGAGCTCCAAATTCCCAGATTTCTGAAACCTAAAAGGTTTAGATCCTTTAGATCCTAGTGCAAGGTTATCATACCTTGGTCATATGTAACCTTTGAAAATTCTCATGGGCTACGTGCTAATCTCTTAGCCATAAATTAGTTAAGGACATGGGCGTGAGCCCTTAGTTAGATAGGTGGAGGGTTTGAAGGAGGCTCCCTCCTTCCAATTAGTTTTAACTTGGTGTTTCGGTGAAGGTATATTCAAGAGTTCATCGAGACTTAAGGATTCCAATAAATCCTACACTGATTCTCTTGTAAACTTATGCCCCATAACTCTTTAACTGCTAAGTTGAGGCAATAAAAAGACCATTTAAAAGCATGGTTTCATAGAGAGACAATATATATTTCTAAATTAGTCATTCTATACATAAATCTATCATAAACATATAAGTTTACTCAATCATCATTTCCATTTCAATAGACAGAGTGTGAAAATACTTATCAGAAACTGATAATCGTGAAGCGATTGCTGAAAGGGGTGCATGTTTCAACACAACCATAGGTAGAACCACTCTTGAATGAATATACCACTATCCACCCCCGAGATAGACCATGATGCTCTGAGAGATACTTTTTCTTCTTGCTCAGCGACAGTAAGGGACGAAGGTTACTCTCCTCCTCCCACGGGATCTTGGCAATTGATTTTTTCTATACCAATCAAGGAGTTCTGAGCGATTACTTCCATAATGAATCGTCATAAATGGTTATCATCTTGGACTAAAAACGTTTCAATGCCCTTCTTACACCCAAAATGATTTTTTTTCTCAGTTCTCCCTCGAACGAGAGAGTTGAATGTAATCTTTTCTCTTCTTGAAATTCATCTTTTGACTCTTCTTCCTTGTAGATATGCCTCTTCCCTCTACCCCTTTTCCCACGAAATTACCTCTTTTATCACCTTCCTCAGAAAGGTTGCATGGGTCTGAATCCCCAACTCATGTTCAAGTATGGAAGCCCTTGCAGATGGGTACTCTGCCTCATCTTCTCATCAACTCTTGAGGAGGACTTTTCCAGCCACCAACCTGACTTGTAATTCATTTATGGGTTAGAGGATTATTCTCGGTCTGAGAAATTAAATTTAGTGAGGTACTAGTTTGGTAGGTGTCCTCTCAACCATTTTTTCCCCTCCCCATCTCTTTCATAGCACCATGGTCTATCTTCGCAAACCCCCCTTTCAATAGTTATGAAACACTATCCATTTTCTATTAATAACAAAAAATACATACATTGAACTTTTATGAAAAAAAGGCTCAAATCCAACATTCACACATATCTAGTCTACAACAGTCTTTCGGCCATTTATATTTATATTTTCAAACTAGGGGAAACAAGATTATTAAATGTAGTCCTTATATAAGAATCGAAGTTGTTTTCTTGTACCTCGAATTCTGTAATAAATATGCATGTAATAATTATTGTTAGCACATGTTATTATTCTCATCAATTTACTAATAACACAATGCACCAATTCAAAATATGATTCTTAAGACACATTCCCCTTGGCACAACTCTCCATCAAATATACTCATGCCTCATTCTGAGTTTCGAGTGAAAAGTTACAATATTAACATGTTGCAATTTCCCCTAACTTGCTATTGAAAAATTTAATTTATTATTCTCTGATGAAATTTTGGTACCTAATTCAAAATTATAAGGTAATAGATGTCTTCTCCTCCTCAGTATCTTTCTAGCTACATTTCTTTTGCTTAAAACTAAGCTCCAAGATGAATGTTATGATTTGGAGAAGTTTAAACTGTTTTCCCATTTTATCCTTGTATGTTACATGTGTCTCCCATCTCTTCCTTCAATTTTGTACATAACCAAATACCAAATATGGATCCATGGGTTTCTTATATGGTTCATAGTATTTTCATAGACAAATCCTGAGCCCAAAATGGACTTCTGAGCAAGGAGTTATTCTCTCTAGAAGTAAATGGGTGTTGAAATTTTACCTTAATTGTTTGAGTTGGAAATTTCTCATATGAGCTCTATCTTTCACCCATATTAGCTTGCTATAAATATCACTCTGCATTTGTGGATTTTTATTTCCTAGAAACATCGCTTAGTGCCTCAAAATCACCCAATAGGTTCAAGAGCTTAAAAAATAAAAAATTTTATAAAAATTAAACTCTTTTACTATTATAAGAACCTTTAAATTTGAGCCATCAATATTAGATTGGGTGAAATATAATCCATTGATATTAACTCTATCCAAAATAGACATTTTCCTTTGGAAGTGTAGAACACTTTTCTAAAATTTCCAACTTCACTATCGTCCATCAACCCTTTCTTTTAACAACCTATTTGCAATACATCTCTAAATCAACTCGCTGGACCATCAAAAATTTTTGTTAGAGAATGAAACACTTTATGGTTTTTTTTGACCTATCATTGTCCATCGACTATTCTCATTGACATATGAAAATACTTCTCCAATTCGGTTGACTCGACTATGGGCCATGGGCCATTTCTTGGATAACATGGAAATTATTCTAACATGACATAACAAATAGATATTGATGTGGAATGACATGTCATCCTAAAGTGTCAACTTGGCTAATGTGGCATGACATGTCATCGTCCTCTTTTCTTCATTGACCATCAAGTTTCCCTTGGATGAACCAAATACTTTGTCAAATTGGCTAACCCAATCATTGACCATAGGTGATAAACAATTTATGTTGGTGAGAAAAACACCTTGCCTAATTTTCTAACCCAACCATTGGTCGTTTGCAACTTCCATTGATGACTGAAACACTTTTCTGATTCGTCCAACCTAACCATTGGCCATCAAAAAATTCTCTTTTCCAACTCCAACACATAGAATTTTTTTATCCAATCCTAGTTGAATCTTGATGATTGATCTACCATCCAAAATGATTTCCCCAACTGATCCATCAAACTTCACCTGAATCTACCAACGAGTCTTGAACTTGACTTGCTCTATTTTCCACGCTTCAAAAGAAATTCCCGACCATTGATTGGCTCCAACTTCCCAACAACCAAAAATGAATCCAAGCCATCGATCTACCTCATTTTCCCAACTTCCGAAAATGAATCTTAGGCATTAATATTCTCGACCTTAATAAATTTGAAAAACCTTACATGTTTTTTAATTTATTACAATGAATAAGTACCATTGGCCTTGAAATCAAATATGATCTTGACCATCGATCTATTAGACTTCTCTCAATTCTACAATGACCATTAAAACACAAATTTCAAGATTCCGGTTAAAATTTTAACTCTGCAACTTTGCAAATTCACTTCATTAAACCTTTATTTGATGGCTATTAGGAAAATATTCCCTGAATTTGCTCACGAATTTGGGGATTTTTCTCTGAGTTTTTACCATTTTTCCCCAAATTCGCACAAACCGAAATCTAGAAAAAGAATTTTTCCTAAATTAGCACTCGTTCTTGTCCCATACGAGTCCATTGTTTGAACCAGAAGCTATGATACCATGACATAATAGTCCCTTGCCTAACTAAGCTCCATTACATGCATAAAACTCATAAAGATTAAATTTTACTTCTAACTAATTTCTTGTAGATTACCGACTATGGATTACAACCAAATTTATCTACTATATGATATCGTTAATTTGATGCATCTACAAAATTATAAAATAAACATGAAATGAAAATACTAAGCTCAAATATAGCAACATATAAATCATTTTTAACACAGAGTGGATGCATAAAAAATTAACTCATAAATATAACACATAGAACAAAGAAAAAACTTATCTTTTAATTTAGTTGTGCAACCGATTGATTGGAGTAAACGTTCCACCCAACCATAGACTTTTTGTTCCAAATATCAATAGCAAGTCACCTCTAAGATGGAGCTAGAAATCCATAAAAGAGGGTGGTCTCTCCCTATCCACTCAAAACTATGAAAATCGACAATCAACTTGTATTCTCCTACAACTATCTCGATTTTTCACTAGCTCTCTTCCTCTTGACCTTCCCAACCCAAGGAATGTACCTCATCATTGATCCTAGTCCATCGAGCATCCCATTCATTCACTAGGGTCTCTTTGGCACAAGTAACCAACAATATCTCTGTTGGGAACTCAAGGGAGCTCACTTCTAGGAAAACTACCAGTGTAAACAACAACAAACATTTGTTGTTATAGTGCAAATTACACAGGAGTTCACTCTTCATGTCTCATGACCTAGCTCTTTAGTCTTATACTCCAATTGTGCTACAAAAATCACTCCAACATGCTACAAATTCTCCCTCCATGGTTTCTATAGCTCCNACACGTGATTGTCTAAAACTATTTTAACAACCCGTACAAATTTCCTCTCCTTTGGATTCCTTTATTAACACATACACTTCCCTAAGCCGATTGTACTAAGCTCCCATGCTCCCAATCACCATGGGATGTGACTTCTCACAACCACCCTATTACATGTATTCAATGATTGTCTTTGGGGACACTCAATTAGAAATTAGAAGGTTCATACACCAACACTCACTTATACATCACTCGGTAGTAACCACACATTATATCTACATTAAGCATTAATTAAACCAAGGATTATAATGAGGATGTTACAAAATGTGTTACTTTGAAGA
The DNA here is from genome assembly GCA_032191745.1 of Picea mariana. Taxonomy (NCBI): domain Eukaryota; kingdom Viridiplantae; phylum Streptophyta; class Pinopsida; order Pinales; family Pinaceae; genus Picea; species Picea mariana. Next base: position 28,472 of record JASDQU010308916.1, on the reverse strand, counting down.
ATAATAATAGTACTGCCTTTCTCTAACCAACATATATTTATTATTCTTACATTATCATAATATTATGATAATATGATCCTATT
>JASDQU010308916.1:0-28311 GCA_032191745.1 Picea mariana | reverse complement strand
TTATATATATATATATATATATATATATATATATATATATATATATATATTTAGCAAGAATAAAAATGTGTTGAGAGTGTCATCTCAATAAAAAATTCATTAACCAAGGTTTAACTATTTGATTATTAAAACATACTCTCGTGTCATCTTAAAAAAAAAAGATACTTAATTAATTAAAAATAATTTTGTCTTTTTCATTCATATATCATTTATATAAATCTCATCTATTTATTTTTATAAATATTAACTTATATTAAAAATCAATTCAACAATTAAATAAAACATTAATTTTATATAAATAAACTATTATGGAGAATTTTTGTTATCCTATCTTTATTATTATTATTATTATTATTAATTTTATAGTAACCATATTTTTTCCTACTTTACCTTAAAATAAATTCATTTAATTTTCATTCTTTATTTAGTAAAAAAATAATAAGTGGTTTATATTTTCTTTCCTTCTACTCTATTGTGAAAGTGATTTGACTATGAACACATTCCAAAACATTAAATAAGTCCAATTAGAATGTGAAGAATGCTTGTGAATATGGATGAGGAACAAATATATATGAAGATGAGATTTTTTATATTTTCTCATGATAATTATATTAAATCCAATAATTTTATAATGAATGTGAGTTAGACTTTTTCAATAACCAACATATTTATTTAATGATTGGCTTCTAAATCAAATATGGTGGAAGAAATTTAAATGAAGTACATATAAAAAAAATAAGGAATTAGGAAACATAAAATTAATTATTATTTCTTTGGCAATCTTTTATCTTCCTCTTTAGTAATATCATTGTCACTTTGTTGTTTTGTGGTTATTTTAGACCATTATATTAATTTTTTATATAATTTATATACTTGTGGTTATTTTGCACTATTATATTAATTTTTGACATAAATTTATATGTTTGATCAGGTCTAACACATAATAAATAGTAAAGATATTTATCCAATTATATATTTAACAAATTATTATTAGAATGACAACATACTTTTAAACTTAAGACTACAATCAATACAACACATTTATATAGTTTAAGCATGAGATAATTTAGTTAAATTCATATGACTTAACATTTATGTATAACCAAAGATAACATTTATTCATATAACTAAAAGGTCAAAATCATGATATTAAACAAAGGTATGGGACAACTATTGTCTCGACTATTCTTGTATCGTTATTATTAAAGTTTCTCTACATCAAAATCGAGCTTGTCTCATTCACCTCGCATGGAAGGGAATATCTCACAAAGAAAGAAGTCCGAAAATAAATCTCAAAGTGGAGTCTATTCTCATAGCAATACTTTCATAAACGAGAGAGACAATGTAAGGCTTTGCTTTTAGATGGCTAAATGAAAGTGAAGCCCTTGACCTCTTCCATCCATGATGAACTCGTTGTTCTCGCTCTCCCAAAACATTTAAAGGAATATTAATAAAAAAAATAAGGTGTTATTAAAAGGAGGTCAGCATTAAGAAATTGTATTGGTTCTCTTTTAAATTTAATACTACGACAAAAATATCAATGTCCAAAGTGGTTGGTTGAAGATTATCCCTAATCCTAAACATTTAAGGTAACACTTGAAGCAATGAGGCCTCCCCTCCGTCACTTGTCACTTAATGGTAAAGGGTAAAACTGGAAGGAGATGAGGCCTCCCCCCGTCACTTGTCACTTAATGGTAAAGGGTAAAACTGGAAGGAGATGAGGCCTCCCCCTCCGTCACTTGTCACTTATAGTATGGTTAATATTATAAAATGTATTTTTCAAGCCATAACTATGTAAGTAGAATGTATTTTTTTCTTAGTTTATAATTATTTTATTTTAAACGTAATATTGTTATCAAGGATCTTTGATCCTATAAATGTTTGTTGCCAATCTTACCCTTTCACAAACGCAAATGTACACAAACACAAATTTGTTACTCAAAAATTTGAACCTAATAAAAATAATAACTATTCATTTTACAATCATTAACATGATCAAATAATTGACATTATCTTTTTGAAATTTATTTGAGCATTAGCACATATCTATTCAACGGTTGTACATACCTCGCTTCTCTCGAGGCAGCTAAAATGAAGGAAATCACTATAAGACATTGAAGTCAATAAATGATGTCCCTGTCTTTGCTCATTTTTTTTCTTGGAGCAGGCATGGAAAACTACATAGCATAAATGGCAGCGCTAACGTCGGTTGGTCAAAGAGCATAACTATCTACATGGAAAATTTGACTGGCATGCAATCGGAGAGAGAGGAGCCGAACAAGGAACGACGGTGCGGTGACATGTACTGAAAAACTGGGAAATCAAACAAACGGTGGATTTAATATGACCAGACCTAGCCTCTGATTATGTCATTATTTTTTTTCATTATTGAATCGTTTCCATGCCGTACTTTCACACTATTTATACAGCAATTGATTTCGAGAGGTTGTGTGTCTATGTTTCATCTCCTGGTGTATAACACTCGCTTTCTTTGGTCTGTTTTAATTTAAAATTTTAGCACTGCAAGTACCCGGATGCCCATGGATTTCCATTCTATTGCAAGCCCCTACAGAGGCAACTGCGGGGAAAATTCCAACGAAAACTTTATGCAGATGAGGAATCATGTGGTATCTTGCATGGAGGGCCACAGCGGGTGATGCAGCCAAGGATGACTTGCTAACATCCACTAAAAATCTGAAGGGGAAAACCATGCTGTGTAAGACGTCATCATATGCAGGGGAGAGTTGGCAAGTATCCTTGGCAGTATATCTCGCAGTGCTTCTCATGCCAGACATCAGATGATATTATATATAGACGAATATTTACTTTGGCGGAAGAATAAGTTATGTGTTCTTTATATGGTTTTTTTCAATTTTATAGATTATTTTTAATTTTAATAAATTATATTTAAATTAAATTATTGATAAGTAGGAATGTGAATCAATTTTAATTTTTGTTAGATAATTATGACTGATCTTATATGTTCTTATCTTAATGCATTCATAATTATTTCAATTTCGTTCAACAACTTTGAAGTGAAATGGGTTTGAAAATTGAATACGGTATGTTTCCATTTTCTATGAAGTGAAATGGGTTTGAAAATTGAATACGGTATGTTTCCATTTTCTATGAAGTGAAATGGGTTTAAAAAACGAATATGGCATGTGTGACGTGAGGAAGGTTTATCAATCGAAGAGAAGCGATCCCCTCTATCACACGACGGTGGAGCACCTAAGCAACGGCTGAGAAACATCTTCCAAATTAATTTGGATGATGGAGTTGTCAAGAGAAGGTAGCATTTACTACATTATGACACTGCTAGCTGTAGTTTCTCCTTTTTTCTGTGGTTTCATAAGCCATGCCATTGTTTGGGAACCATAATTCTTCAGATCAATAAAATATGCTAAACATTTTTTTTTTCTTCTTGATGTCTTTAATCGTTGGGTGTGTTTTTTATGTCTTTAATCGTTGGGTGTGTTTTTTCAGTTTTGCTTGGGTTAAAACCCAACTTTGGAGCTTGGTCATGTTTTTCATATTTAAACATGTTTAAAGCAGCAGAGATATTAGAGCAACTTTACATGGATATTTAGTTACTTTATAGATTAGAGGTAGATACATTTAAATTGCTTATATATTTTAGAGATATTGAGTGGGGTAATGGAGTGTAATGTTAAAAACACTTCTTTATTTAAAGTCACCAGTTAGAAAGTTTAAAACCCTTGATTTACCTTGTGAGAATAAATTTTCTCAAAGCAAGTAAGTAAATACTTCCTTATTTAATGTCAACAGTTAGAAAGTTTAAAACCCTTGATTTACCTTGTGAGAATAAATTTTCTCAAAGCAAGTAAGTAAATACTTCCTTATTTAATGTCAACAGTTAGAAAGTTTAAAACCCTTGATTTACCTTGTGAGGAATAAATTTTCTCAAAGAAAGTAAGTAAATACCTGCTGATCATTTTCATGAATCAACTCTATTCAGTGTAAACATACCATCATCAGCTTCCATGGAAGCAATTCTAACGATGTTAAACAAAGATATTAAATGGAAATTGACCACCACCGTTTTGACCACAAAGATATTAAATGGAAATGGACCACCACCAAAGCAATTCTAACTATGTTAAACAAAGATATTCTTTAAATCTTCCTTCTCTATATTACAGAGACGAAACGATAAAGTTGAAGACATCCTCATTATTGTGTATCGGCGACATCAGTGTGAATAATTATTCTCCTAAGATGCCTTCCATCTCCTGGTTTGTATAATTACTCTCCCAATATGTGTGATATGTTTGAGGAGCAGGCATATCCGGAAACAAATTGAACCAGTTTTCATAAATGCCCAAACATTTCTTGCTACGAAAAGAAAGTCATTTTGCCAAACGGTGAGGCTGACTATAGGTAGTCCTGGTTCCCATCCCTGTAAGCAGGCAGGAAGAATGGGGAAGGCTGGTCTCATTATGTTAAAGGAGAAAAAGGGAGAAGGCTGTTTGTAAGGTGGCAATAGGACAGGATTCTTCGATAATCATTCGCTCATTAGATAATCAAACTCTTGTCAAGACTTTTGATTACCTCTCAATTGCACAGATATTTAGGTTGGGTTAAATTGACATCTAGATTTTGGGTATTGTCACAGTTTTCCTCGTTGATACAAATTGTCACAGATTTTGTCATATCCCAATTCCAATCAATGATGGCGGTATTGCAAACACGTAGGATCAATGTCTTAAATCATTGCTTCGCAAAAGAAATATTTGTTATGTAACATCACCTCATTACCAACCATTTTTGTTTTAAATAATTAGTTGATTAGTAATTATTTTTTAAATAATTATCTAATTAGAATATATTGTCCTAGATAATAGTTATAATTAGAGATTTTATGGTAAAACTTGTTTTATTTACATTCCCCATTTTATTTAACTTGTTTTATATTTTAAATATTTGTTTGATTTTATGTCTAATGCTTATGGTATTATGTCACGTTAACACCTTGATGAGTTCCATTACCATGAGTAAACTCTTATAAGACACTCGTGAGCAAGAAGTCTTACAAAATTTAAGGTATTATATCTTTTATTATTAAAGTTGACTTAAAAAAAAAGTTATTATAATAGTTATTATTTGTTTCTCATTTTATATATCTATAATATTTTTAATAATTAGGAATTCTATGTATCATAGAAAACCTTTTATGCAACTTTGATAACGCTCTAAAGTTATAAGACTATTGCATAAAGATTATAAACTTTCATCACCAAATATTTATATTAATTTTCATATCAATTATTAAACTCATAAAGAATATACTTGTGGTTCTTTTTCATAAATAACATTACTTGAATGACATGGTAAAATCTTTATATCCACTCCATATTATCATCTTCAATAAATATTGGTATGGGAGTAATAGCTATGGTACAAGGTTCGCGCTTATAAGCCTTACCAAATCTGTACTTAAATTAAATATTTCAATACACATTGCATTAATATAATTGAGAAGCTTGGTTACATGTCATGTCAAATTATGAGATGGGATTATATGTGATCTCGTTTAGTAATGAACCATAGGTTAACTTGCACTTAAACACTCATATTCCATTGAGAGAGGGATATAATTGAGAAGCTTGGTTACATCTCATGTCAAATTATGAGATGAGATTCTATGTGGTCTGGTTTAGTAACGATTCAAGGTTAACTTGCACTTAAAGACTCATATTCCATTGAGAGAGGGATAGATCAAAGTTTGATTCTTTCTTAGAACTATGAAACTAAAATCCTCACCACAAGTACTGACTCCTCTATACATGTAGTTTCTTATGTTACCAAGAAGAAGTAATAACTTTTCTAGGTATTTTTTCAAGTTAGACTCATCCCTAATTCTAGGGAATCTTCTTGGTCTAACTTTGTGCTAGCTTGTTCTCTCACATCTCACATCTTTGGGAGTAGGTTTATACTTGTCCTCATGGACAATATTTACTATGGTGTTTTTTATCCCTTTTCACTCTTCCATGGAATAATGATTTACTATTTTTGTAACTAGATTCTCTAATCATTTTGTCTTTTGTTAAATAAAATAAATTAAAAATAATATTAAAAAAAATATTCATCATCATCAATGTTTATAATGATATAATTTTAGAATAAGTATTTTTCTCAAAAAATCCCTCAACATAAATAACCATAATTAAAATACTCTAATGTTTATAAATGGAGGGACATTGCATCCTTCCCCCCTTGAACTGAAAATTGTAGTTGGTTTTTCAATCTGAGCATCTCATCTCAGGAACAAGAATGGATAATCCTTCCTCATGGGTTCTTCCATTTCCCAAATGGCCTCCTTAGTACTATAGTGCCTACCCTACACTTTAGGCTGAGGGATGGATCAGTTCCGCAACATAATTTCCTGCATGTCGAGAATGTGTAATGGTTCCACTTCAATCACATTCTAATTTACAATATGAGTTACATCATGTACGCATATATTTAACAATGAAATATGAAATACATTGTGTACTTTTAAATTGGCTAGTAATGCAAGCTAATAGGCCACTCACCCCACTCTAAAAAGAACTTCGAATGGGCCACAATATCGTGGTGACAACTTGGAAATCTTTCCCAATTTGAAATAATTGTTTATGGGTTTAACTTTTAGGTAAACATTATCTCCTAGGTTGTGTTTTGTATGTGTTCTTTTCAAACCTCCAAAACTCCTTTGTTTGTCCCGTGCACTTTTCATTTTTTTTTCTTTCTCAACAGTTATTTCCATTTCTTTTAACATATTGGAACCCAAAATAATTTTATCAACTGGGTTGTCCCAACTAATAGGTGTTTGACACATCCTATCATTTATCACTTCAAAATGAATCATTTTTTTACGATGTGTGATAATCGTTATTATATGCAAACTCAACTAGATGAAGGTAATATTTTCACTTTGTGGGGCAATCCATTAGATTCATCCACTACATATTCTCTACAATTTAGTTAGTCCTTTCAGTATGACCATCCATTTGAAGATGATATGTGGTACTAAAAATCCGTTGAGTGTCCAAACCACCTAACAAGATCTTCCCAAAATTGAAAGTGAACTTCGTATCCTTGTCTAAAATGATAGTTTTGGGTAAACCATGCATTCTAAAAATTATCTTCTTAAACATATTTGCAATGTTTATGGCCTTATTAGTAGATTTTAGTGGAATAAATTTTGCATATTTCATGTGTTTATCTATTACTACCATTATAGAGTCATTGTGATTCTTAGCTGTAGGTCTATTACTGTAATGAAATCCATAGAAATCACTTTCCATTTCCACTCAAGAATGGGTATGGGTTACAATAATCTATCTCAGTGACAGTGCTCAACTTTAACTTGCTCATACTCAAGACACCTAGCGAGATATTCAACTACTTTTTTTTTTCATCCCTAGACAAAAATACTCTTTCTTCAAATTTGTTACAGTCTTTAGGTAACTTGGGTGACCTGAATAAGGTTTCTTATTTATTCAAGCTATTGACAAATTCTTTAATTCCATGTTGTTTGGAACGTAAATTTTGTTTTTGTCCTGAACTAATCTTTCATGATTGTAGCTGAATTTTGATTCTTCCTCAATTGATTTATTATTTTGACATTTTTCTTGTATTTTTCCTATAATTTTTGTCATTTTCTATCGCTGATTTAATTCTTTGTTTTAAATCAGTTTGTATATCACTACTGAGAATTGCATTTATTTTTCTTCTAAGTGCATCTCATATTTTGTTTTCTTCCCCTTTAATATGCTTTATTTCAAAATTATACCCACTTAGGAAAGTTAAACATCTAGATTGTCTTGCATTTAAATTATGTTGGTTAAAAAATTGCTTAAGGCTGATATTATCAGTTCTTAGCAAAACCTCCTCCAAAACAAGTAGTGTTTTCACATTTTTAATGCATGTACTATAAGAGTTAATTCGAGGTCATGTGTTGCATAGTTGTTTTCATGAGGTTTCAACTTTTGTCAGTCATAAGTGACTATATAGTTGTCTTGTGACAATACACTTCCTAATCCCTCTAATAAAGCATCAATACAAACCATTGAACTTTTTCATTCTCCTCTCTAAGGTAACATACATATCTCATCATATTTACAAAGTTGGTGACAAAGTCCTCAATAGTCATATGTCCAAGATTAAGGTCATGGAAATCCTTAGCCTTTTCATCATAGTATCATTATGTTAAATACTTTTGTTTCAAAAAATTCTTGAATAATTTCCATGTCAATCCATTACTCCTAATCTTGTTCACTATTTTAGTCTACTGGTATCAAATGACATCTTTACCATTTAATTGGTACACAACCAACCTATCCCTCAAATTTTCTAGCTAATTGTGGACTTGGAAATATTTTCCCATGTTTAGAAGCCAAGATTATACTCCCTCCTCAGAATTACCATCAAAATTGGGTGGTCTAATCTTTTTAAACTCACCAAAAAACTCATTATCACTCCACTTCATTTTCTTAGATCGGGTGTTATATACCAATACTAGATCAGCAAATATGCTTTAGAAATAACAAATAATATCAACAAGAATACACACCAAAACCATTCATCAAAGATTGAACATAAGAATGTAGAGAAAAACCTTGAGGTAGGGAGTTGTTCTTGAAAAATGGTGGCGTAAAACATTTATGCCTTTGATTCCTTTTACCCTTGATCTTGTCATTCCAAGATTTTGGGAAAAATGAACTTCCTTTGCTCTGCTCCTAAATAGTATTTTCTCAGCTCATGGATTCCTCCAAAGTATTGTAGTTATTATATTGTATCTTTTCACTGTACAAATAAGGTAACCCACTTACAAACCTTTGGATTTTTACCTTCTCATCCTTTATGAAGTCAAGATACTTAAGAAATTCAAATAAACTCTTCACAAACCTTTGTATTATTAGCTTCTTATCCTTTATGAAGTCGACATACTTAAGAAATTCAAATAACCTCTTCTCATTTTCATCCATTTTCATACTTCCTAACTTGAGTTCAAAGAAATATTCCATCATCCTTTAATAATAATTCTCGAACGTATTTCTCTTTGAAATATCCTTTGAAATACCTCCATGAGATCCTTTTCTCATCAATATTCTTATCTTTCTTTAGTTTATCCCACCACAAGTTTTTCTTTCCTTGAAAGTGGTAGGTTTCAATTCTAGCTTCTACCCTTGAGGGGTAATTATACATATAGAGATATTTCATCATTTCCAACATCAAGGCCTCAATCTCTTCTCCTTTCATGTGCTCCCCATTGAAAGTAGTTGGATTGATTTTCCTGATTTCACCTTGTAATATGTATTCCTTGGGCCTTCTTCTTTCTCTCCTTAGAGGATACACATTTGGGTTGTCCCATGGAACTAAACTTGCATGATTTATTCTAGTGTATTTCCTTGGATAATGATAACTCATGCTCATATTTATTGACCTCTTGTCATTCCCATGATCATCCTTTATACTATGGTATATGGATGTCAAAGTCTTTGTTAATTTTATTATCCAAAATATTCAGGATCTAAAGTATCTCTTCTTAATATTTAATAATCCTTTTATTATCTTCCCTTTAGCTTTTCACTTCTCTATGTAGGCTTCTCATAGTTACAGGATTCGACTAGTTTCTCCTTCCATTAGACTCTATCTCAATGTTTCTCATGTTGACATGCATACCTATGGTCTCTTCCTCATGGAGACAATATCTCTCCTCATCTTCCATAGCTCTAGTCCTCAGATAAGAACCAAAATTGTTTTCTTGTACCTCGAATTCTGCAATAAATTTGCATGTAATTATTATTGTTGTCATGTGTTATTATTCCCATAAATTTACAAATAATAAAATGAACCAATTCAAAATATGATTCCTAAGACAAATTCCCCCCTGAAATAGCTCTCCATCAACTATAATCATGCCTCATTCTTAGCTCTGAGCGAAAAGTTACAGTATTAACATGTTGCAATTTCTAGTAACTTACTACTGCATAATTTACTTTATTACTCTCCAATGAAATTTAGGTACTAAATTTAAAATTCTAAGCTAATAGATGTCCTCTCCTCCTCAATACCTTTCTAGCGACTATTTGTTTGCTTAAAACTAAGCTTCGAGATTAAATTTATGGTCTCGAAAAGTTTAAATTGTTTTCTCATTATATCCATGTATGTTGCATGTGTCTCCCATCTCTTCCTTCACATTTTTACATAACCAAATACAAAATATGAATCCATGGCTGTATTCGATGCTTCACAGTGTTTACATAGACAACTCTGGAACCCCAAATGGACTTATGAGCAAGGGGTTATTCCCTCTGTAAGTAAACAGGTGTTGAAATTTTACCTTAATTGTTTCAGCTGTAAATTTCTCATACAAGCTCTATTTTTCACCCATACTAGCTTTCTGGAAAGCTCCCTCCACATTTGTGGATTTTTATTTCCTAGAAACATCGCTTAGGGCCTCAAAATCACCCAATAGGTTCAAGACCTTCAAAAATTAAAAATTTCATAAAAAATTGACTCTTTTACTATTATAACAACCTTTAAATTTGAGCCATTTATATTAGATTGGGTGAAATATCACCCATTGATCTTAACTCTAGTGAAAATAGACATTTTCCTTTGGAAGTGTAGAAATGTTTTCTAAAACTTCCAACTTGACTATTGACCATCAACCCTTTCCTTTATCAACCGATTTTCAATACATCACTAAATCAAATGACTCGACCATCAACAATTTTTATTAGAGAATGAAACAATTTATGATTTATGTTGACCTGATATTTGTCCATCAACTATTTTCGTTGGCATATGAAAATACTTCTCCAATTTAGTCGACCCTACCATGAGCCATGGACCATTTCTTGGATGATGTGGCAACTATGCTAATGTGACATAACACATAGATATTGATGTGGAATGACATGTCATTCTAAGTTTCAACTTGGCTAATGTGGCATGACATTTGGATGTTCACGTGGTATGACATGTCATCCTCCTCTTTTCTTCATTGATGATCAGTAGTTTCCCTTGGATGACCCAAATACTTTTTTGAATTGGCTCACCCAATCATTGACCATCGGTGATAAACAATTTTTGTTGGTGAGAAAAACACCTTACCAAATTTTCTGACCCAACCCATGGTTGTCTACAACTTCCATTGACAACTAAAACACTTTTCCAATTCATCCAACCGAACCATCGACCATCAAAAAATTATCTTCTCCAACTCGAACACATAGAATTTTTTGATCCAATCCTAGATGAATCTTGACCATCGATCCCCCATCCAAAATGATCTTGACAACTCATCCATCAAACTTCTCATGAATCTACTGATGAGTCTAGAACCAAATTTATCTAATGTTTGATATTGTTAATTTGATGCATCTACAAAATTACAAAATAAGCATGAAATGCAACTACTAAGCTCAAATATAACAACATACAAATCCCTTTTAACACAGATTGTATGCATAACAATTTAACTCATAAATATAACACATAGAATAGATAAAACACTTATATTTTAATTCAGTTGTGCGACCAACTGCTTGTAGTGGATGTTCCACCCAAACATAGACTTGTTGTTCCAAATCCCAATACAAATTCACCTCTCGAATGGGGCTAGCAATCCATAAAACGTTGTGGTCTCTCCCTATCTGCTCAAAACTCTTAAAATCCACAACCAATTTGTACTTTCCTACAACTATCTCGATTTTCCACTAGCTCTCTTCCTCTCTACCTTCCCAACCCAAGGAATGTACCTCATCACTAATCTAAGTCCATTGGGCATCCCACTCATTTACTAGGGTCTCTCTAGCACATGAAACCAACAATCTCTCTGTTGGGAACTCAAGAGAGCTCACTCCTAGGAAAAATACTAGTAAAAACAACAACAAACACTTGTTGTTATAGTGAAACCTACATAGGAGTTCACTATTCAGTTCTGATGACCTAGCTCTTTAGTATTCTACTCCAATTATGCTCCAAAAATCACTCAAACATGCCACAAATTCTCCCTCCATGGTTTCTCTAGCTCCAAGCTCTTTTTTTTTTCTTATGTGCTTATTGCTCATCCGAAAAATGTGATTGTCTAAAAAATTTTTAACAACCCATACAAATTTCCCCTCCTTTGGCTTGCGCTATTAACTCACACACTTCCCTAAGACAATTGTACTAAGCTCTCATGCTCCCAATAACTATGGGATGTGACTTCTCACAACCACCCTCTTACATGTATTCAGTGATTAGCTTTGGGGACACTCAATCAGAAATTAGAAGGTTCATATACCAATAGAAATTGTATGAAGTGGTTTGAATTAATAGACATTTATAATTCCTGCTTGGACGAATCTTCAACATTCTCTTATACCCTCCCCTCTCTTGTGGAATAATTCAACCCCCACATTTGTCGATATCCCCTAGTTGCTAGCATCACATTTTATTATTAAAATTCAGAAATACAACTCATTTATACATCACTCGGTAGTCGCCACACATTATATCTACATTAAGCATTAATTAAACTCGGGATTATAGTAAGGATGTTACAAAATGTATTACTTGGCAGTAGAATAATAATATAGCCTTCCCTTGACCAACATATATTTATTATTCTTACATTGTGAATATGATCCTATTAGCATTTGTGAGGTATGATATTGCATGGTTAAGTATGTTTTTCTCTAAACGATCACAAGGTAATCTTGTTGAGAGTGTCATCTCAATAACAAATTATTAAGCAATCTTTCACTATTTGATTATTAAAACACACTCTCCCATCATCTTAAAAAAATTAACAATACTTAATTAATTAAAAACAATTTTATTGTTTTCATATATATATATATATATATATCATCTAATTTATTATAAATATTAACATATCTTAAAAATCAATCCAATAATAAAAACATTAATTTTATATAAATAAATTATGATGAAGAAATTTGGTTATTCTTCCTTTTTCATTATTATTATTTTAACTTTATAGTAAGTATATTTTTTCCTACTTTACTTTAAAATAATGTCATTTAATTTCCATTCCTTCTTCAGTTAAAAAATAATAAATGGTTTATATTTTCTTTACTTCTACTCTATTGTGAAGGTGATTTGACTATGAACATATTCCAAAACATTGAATCAAGTCCAATTAGAATGTCAACAATTCTTTTGAACATGGATGAGGAACAAATATCTCTGAAGATAGGATCATTTTTATTTTCTCATTATAATTATATTCAATCCAATGATTTTATACTAAATGTATGTTAAACTTTTTCAATAACCAACACATTTATTCAATGATTGGTTTCTAAGTCAAATATGGTAGATGATATTTAAATCAATTAAATATATAAAAAAAAAGACCATTTCTTATTCCTTAAAGTTATTTTAAACCATTATATTAATTTTTGACATAAATTTATATATCTTAATCATATTAAAGATCTAACACATAATAAATAATAAACATCTTTACCCTATTATATGTTTAACAATTTAATATTAAAAGAATAGCATAGCATATCTTTAAGCTTAACAGTACAATCAATACAATATATTTATATAGTTTAAACATGCGATGATTTCATTAAATTTATATTACTTAACATGCATCATATACATGTATTTATATAACAAAAGGGTCACAATCAGCGTATTGAACACAGGTATTGGACAACTATTCTGTGTATGATTATTATTAAAGTTTCTTTATATCTAAATCTGGTTTGTCTCAATCACTTTGCATGCGAGGGAAGATCCCTTTATGTAATAGTCTTGGAACTTTAGAGATTTATCAAAGGTGCATAAAAGATTATCTATAATACAAGGCATTCTTAATTGTTAAAAAGTATTTTTAATTACTAAAAATATTATATATAAAAAAAATGAAAAACAATATGATAATAGTATTTTTAGTTTTTTTTAAGAAATTTTAATAACAAAAGATATAATATCTAGAATTTTGTAAGATTGTTGTAAATACCATAAGCATAAGACATAAAATCAACCAAACATTTATGAAGGTAAATAAAAGAGGTTGTAACATGGAAACTATAAGTATCACTATTATATATGACAATATATGATAAACAATTAATTATTTAAAAATACACACTAATCAAATAATTATTTTAAAAAAATGATTGGTAATGAGGTGTTCTTACATAATAAATAATAAACATATTTACCCTATTATATGTTTAACAATTTACTATTAAAACAATAGCATAGCATATCTTTAAACTTAACAGTACAATCAATACAATATATTTATATAGTTTAAACATGCGATGATTTCATTAAATTTATATTACTTAACATGCATCATATACATGTATTCATATAACAAAAGGGTCACAATCAGGGTATTGAACACAGGTATTGGACAACTATTCTGTGTATGATTATTATTAAAGTTTCTTTATATTTAAATCTGGTTTGTCTCAATCACTTTGCATGCGAGGGAAGATCCCTTTATGTAATAGTCTTGGAACTTTAGAGATTTATCAAAGGTGCATAAAAGATTATCTATAATATAAGGTATTCTTAATTGTTAAAAAGTATTTTTAATTACTAAAAATATTATATATAAAAAAAATGAAAAACAATATGATAATAGTATTTTTAGTTTTTTTAAGAAATTTTAATAACAAAATATATAATATCTAGAATTTTGTAAGATTGTTGTAAATACCATAAGCATAAGACATAAAATCAACCAAACATTTATGAAGGTAAATAAAAGAGGTTGTAACATGGAAACTATAAGTATCACTATTATATATGACAATATATGATAAACGATTAATTATTTAAAAATACACACTAATCAAATAATTATTTTAAAAAAATGATTGGTAATGAGGTGTTCTTACATAATAAATATTTTTTTTTGCAAAGCAATGATTTAAGACACTGATATCACTATTATATGTGACAATATATGATAAACAATTAATTATTTAAAAATACACACTAATCAAATAATTATTTAAAAAAATGATTGGTAATGAGGTGTTCTTACATAATAAATTTTTTTTTTTCAAAGCAATGATTTAAGACACTGATCCTATGTGTTAGCAATACCAACATCATGGATTGGAATTGGGATTTCGCAAAACATAGATGTCAATTTGTATCAACAAAACATAGATGTCAATTTGTATCAACTAGGAAAACTGTGACGATACCCAAAGTTCTACATTAGTCGAGAGCAATAGATTCTTCTCGTTGATTATCACAATCTTACGTAAGTTCCCCAAATATTTAATCCAACCTAAATATCTGTGCAACTGAGAGGTAATCAAAAGTCTTGAGGAAGGGTTTCATTATATAATAAGCGAATGATTATCGAAGAATCCCGTCCTATTGTCACCATACAAACATCTTTCTCCCTTTTTCTCCTTTAACATAATGAGACCACCCTTCCACACTATTCCTGCCTGCTTACACGGATGGAAACCAGTACTACCTACATATAGTCTGCCTCACCGTTGGGCAAAATGACATGCATAAGTAAGATCGTTTCTTTTCGTAGAAAGAATAATAGGGATTAAATGTTTGGGCATTTTTGAAAACTGGTTCAATTTGTTTCTAGATATGCCTGCTCCTCAAACATATCACACATATTGGGAGGGTAATTATACAAACCAGGAGATGGCCAGCCATCTTAGGAGATTAATTATACAAACCATGAAAAGCATTACCAAGCTCCAAAGTTGGGTTTTAACCCAGGCAAAACATCAAAAACACACCCAATGATTAAAGACATCAAGAAGAAAAAAATGTTTAGGATATTTTATTGAACTGAAAAATTATTTTATAATATTAACCATAGTAAAAGTGACAAGTGACGGAGGGGAGGCCTCATCTCCTTCTAGTGTCACCCATTACCTTAAGTGACAAGTGGGGTGGGGAGGCCTCATCTCCTTCAAGTGTTACCTTACATGTGTAGTATTAGGGATAAGCTTCAACTTTGGACATTGATATTTTTGTCCTAGTTTTAAGTTTAAAAGAGAACCATTACAATTTCTTTATGCTGACCTCCTTTTAATAATACCTTATTTTTTATCTCTAAATATTCCCTTGAATGTTTGGGAGAGAGAACAACGAGTTCATCACGGATGGAAGAGGTCAAGGCCTTATATTGGTGTGAGAATAGGCTCCACTTTGAGATTTATTTTCGGATTGATCTTCCCTTGCATGCAAAGTGAATGAGACAAGCTTGATTGTGATATAGGGAAACTTCTCTAATAACGATATAGAGAATAGTTGTCCCATACCTTTGTTTAATATCATGATTTTGACCTTTTGGTTATATGAAAACCTGTATATGATACAGGTTAAGTCATATGAGTTTAACTAAATTATTTCATGTTTAAATTATATAAATGTATTGCATTGATTGTAGTTTTAAGTTTAAGTATATGCTATGTTATTGTTTTATAGTAAATTGTTAAACATATAATGGGGTAAATATATTTACTATTTATTATGTGTTAAACATTTAATATGATCAAGATATATAAATTTATGTCAAAAATTAATATAATGGTCCAAAATAATAAAAAATAACTATAACCAACAAGGGATTCACAATGATATTACTAAAGAGGAAGAGAAAACATTGTTAAAGAAGAAATAATTAATTTTATATTTCTCAATTCCTTATTTTTTTATGATGTGTTTGATTTAAATATCATCCACCATATTTGACTTAGAAACCAATCATGAATAAATGTATTCGTTATTGAAAAAGTGGAATCTAAATTCATTATAAAATTATTGGATTGAGTATAATTATGATGAGAAAATATAAAAGATCCTATCTTCATAGATATTTGTTTCTCATCCATATTCACAAGCATTCTTGACATTCTAATTGGATTTGATTCAATGTTTTGGAATGTGTTTATAGTCAAATCACTTTCACAATAGAGTAGAAGTAAAAAAAATATAAACCACTTATTATTTTTTACTAAAAAGGAATGAAAATTAAATTACTTCATTTTAAGGTAAAGTAGGAAAAAATATGCTTACTATAAAGTTTAAAATAATAATAATGAAAAAAGGAGAATAACAAAATTTCATCATCATAATTTATTTATATAAAATTAATATCTTTTTTGTTGGATTGATTTTTAAAATATGTTAATATTTAAAATAATTTAGATGAGATTTATATAAATAACATATAAATGAAAACAATAAAATTATTTTTAATTAATTAAGTATTGTTAATTTTTTAAGATGATGAGAGAATATGTTGTAATAATCAAATAGTGAAAGCTTACTTAATGATTTGTTATTGAGATGACACTGTCAACACATTTGTGTTCTTGCTTAGAAAAAATAATACTAAAAATGTTATTATCTTAGTTATTCTTTGTTTGGCATTCTATATATATATATATATATATATAATAATTAGGAATACTTTTTAATAATTAGGAATCCCTTGTATTATAGATAACCCTTTATGATGCTTTGATAACTCTGTAAAATTCCAAGACTATTGCATAAAGATTGTAAATTTTTATCACCAAATACTTATATCAATTTGCATATCAATTATTAAATCTATGAAGAATATGTTAGAATTGCAAATATGGAAAACACAATTCACAATTATAATTAACAATCACACAGATAAGGAACACATGGATTTCAGGTGGTTCACTTAAAGGTTGGGCTACGTCCACCAAGCACAAGCATTGATTGTCTTATTATTCAAATCATGAAGATTACATTAGCTCACTCACCCTCAGTTGTTTTTACCTCTATGGGCTTACATGAATTTATACATTCACACAAGAAACTGATTAATAAATGCAATCCCTATCCATATTCTAACTTGGTCTATTTGGTTGTAACCAACGCAGAATAATAGGATCCAAAACTATTCTAGGTAATTCGTTGTCACCAAATCCAAACAATCTCCACCTTGACAACAATTAACCTGATATATTGCTCCTGCCTTTTGTTCATCACCTTTTCTGCAAGCCAAGAGAAGACAAGCACCACTGTAGCTTCTCTAATAAAATTGGTTTTACAATGTTCATACTGAAATCCAACCACAACTTACCATTACCACCACAACTTACCATTACCATCTCTGTATACTTCCATGCCCATAATTTATTTTTTTGCTCCTTGATCCCTCATTTGAATTCTCATGTCCACTTGAGTCATTTTCTTATTGATTTTATCCATGCTTCAGCTTGCATCAATCATATCATCAAAAAATAACATCAAGACTATGAATGTACTATAAATTGTATAGTCATTCCTACCCTTTGAAACATTTTGACTCACTATGAAGGATTCAAACCTCTTGTGTATTTTCCTGGGTACCAATAGGCCATACAATGAATTATCTAACATGCAAATAAATTTATCATTGTGATCTTGAATCAACCCTTTTGGTTGTTCCATACATACTATATCTCTCTCAATTATGACCTTGTGAGAAGTAGGATCCCACACACAACATCCCTTTATACCATCATCATAACTTGTAGAGATATAAAACAAGCAGGAATTCAAAATCAAAGATTTTAAGCCTAGAACTGATTTACCTCTTATGAGTACCTGCAATTCTTTCTTGCTCTTATGACCTTGATGATTCTGCCATAAACAAGAAGATACATCTGTCACTTCAGATGTCACTTCAGTACTCCTTTCCAGCTTATAAAGGTTATCAACCTTTGTTGTCTTCATCACTATTAAACTACCTTTCAACAATGTGAGTGCTCCGCCTTGACCTGTATACTTATATCCACAAGAATCCAACACTCCTAATGAAATCAAATTTAATTTAAGCTCAGGTACATATCTAACATCTGTTAATTCCCTAACAATACCATTGAGCATCCTGATTCTAATACTGCCAACCTGAACAGTTTTACAGGGAATACCATTTCCCATAAACACTACACCCTCATCAATAGATTGGTAAGAATTGAACCAATTTCTATGTGAGCACATGTGGTGGGAGGCACCTGAATCTAACTACCATTCTTCTTGATATTGTAAATTACTAGAAATGCATAAAACGTGATCAATGAGACCTGAATTTGTTACAACCAAATTTTCTTCCTTCATAGAGTTTTCCTTGGATTCCTTTCTCTTCCAACAATCTTTCTTGAGATGTCATGTTTTGCCACAGTACCAACATTTTTCTTTACCCTTTCTATGTCTGAACTTAGATTGAAAAGAACTTCTCTCATTCTTCTCTGTGGTTTGACCTCTGATCAACATTGTCGAGATTTCTTTACTAGATTTTCTCCTCATTTCCTCAACCAACAAAGCTCCCACAACAGAGTGATAATCTAAAACTTCTGTTGAGCTAAATCTAATAGCGGTGACTAGATTATCCCAAGACATACAACGAACATAACAGTGTAATAGTCATATCTTCATCTTCATATTTAACTTCCATACTAGTCAATTGAACTATAAGGGTATTGAAGGTATTTAAGTGGTGAGCAATTTTGTACCTTCTTTCATCCACAAACTGTACAACTGTCTCTTCAAGTAGATTCTTTTCATCAAGAACTTCATCATATATAGACTTTCCAACTTTCTCCATAAGCCTGATATTGTATCCTCTCCTACCATATTAAATAGAACCTCATCCGCCAGACATAAATGAATGGTACTAACATTGAAATCTTCCCATTCCCATACTGTCATGGCTATTGAATTCTTTGACTTGCATGCCAATGCTTTTTGCAACCCTTTTTGCACCATTAAATCTCGCATCTTGAGCTTCCAAAGCTCAAAGTTGTTTTTACAGCTAAATTTTTCAACTTCAAACTTCGAACTCTACATCTTAGCCATTAACACAAATAATCTCCTAATGCCCAAATCATTACTTATAATAACCAAAACTTTAAAAAATAATGTAGAAAAATAACTTCACAGGGTTTAATAAAAAAACCTTTAAAAAAAAAAATCACCTTTTAATAAAAATTCCCTTTTACTTTAACTCCTCTACCTTTTTACCTTTTACTTTAATCCTTTTACCCCATAAAACTTTTTTACTTTATTCACCTTCACCGACTTGACTTGTTCTCTTATTATGCATATAATATAAAAAAAATAAAAATAATCTTTTCCAAAGTCAACACACCATATGCTGAGTTTTCTCACCTTAGGCATCTTTTCTCACCTTACGATACACTTGCACTGAGTGCGGAGAGTCTGCACCTTGCCATACACTTGGAGTGCATAAATATTTAAATATTTACGCATAGCTTGAGTGCGGAATTTTTAGGTTTTCAAACGTGTATGCATTTTATTTCTGAGATTTTTCTGATAATTCGAGGCTCTTCTAACTAGCTTTGATCAGTTTTGATATTATTTGTTAGAACTGTAAATGCAGAAAACACAATTCACAATGATAATTAACAATAAAACAGATAAGGAACACATAGATTTTACGTGATTCATCTAAAAGTTGGACTACGTCCATCCAACATAGGCAATAATAGAATCCAAAACTGTACCATCTAAAAATAGTAAAATTCAAAATTGTTTTTGGTAATTAATTATTACCAAATCTCAACAAAATATAATTATAATTATTTTCCATAAATACCATTCAAATAATAATAATGACATGGTCAAATCCTTGTCTCGAGGCCATATTATCATCTTCAATAAATATTGGTATGGGAATAATAGCTATGGTTCAAGGTTCGCCCTTTACCAAATCCGTGCTTGAATTAAACATTTCAATCTATGGTTCAAGGTTCGCCCTTTACCAAATCCGTGCTTGAATTAAACATTTCAATACACATTACATTAACATAATTGAGAAGCTTTGTTACACGTCATGTCAAATTATGAGATGGGATTCTATGTGATCTTGCTTAGTAATGATGCATAGGTTAACTTACAATTAAACACTCATATTCCATTGAGAGAGATAGAGCTAGTGCCACGTATTGGGGCCAATGAAGAGGATTGATAGTCCTTTCACTTAACCTGTACCGCCTCTTCTGAATATGACTAGTTTGCCAAGCTTGGACTTGGTTCATTGTTTGGATGCACAATTGAGGAACAATAGCTTTTTAACTCTGAGACAAAGAGGTTAATTTCGACAGTTTAACTCCTAGTGTATTATTTAGTTAGCCCTATATTTTTCGGTCATGCACAATCCATTCAGCATGAGGTATACCAAGGGATCACTCCGTGCATCCTCAATGGAAACCCTAGAGCTAATCTTCAGAGGCTTGAGATAACTCGGCTGTGTGACTTCCTTGACTTGACCCATAAATGTGTACACGGGTTCGTTAACCAGCACCAAAGTTTCGAGTTTATACAATACCCTATACGGGTAGCCTTGAACTGGTTACAACGATAACCTATTTGCATTAACAATGTTTTATTTCTTTTCGGCTTAGTAGTATTCCATAGTCTATTTCATTTTGAAATTAGGAATGGATTGATTTAAAATTAAAAAACGAAACATATTATTTTTTGAAAAATGAACTATGATATGTATTTATTTATTTGTTTTAATAAAAAGCATTAGTATTCCACTTCTTTTAACTCTAGCCATCCATAAAAGAAATAAAATAATCTCCATTATATTTATGTTATCTTTCTCTATATATTCATGGAATACACCAACTAGATTACTCAATAGGAGTAATAGGAGTATTGTACTTAGAAATCTTTATATATAATAGTCTATACCTTCAAATAATTTAAAGGTAATACCTCATTCAAGTAGTTTTTAAACTCAAAACCTACTTAATGCATACAATACAATTATTGTTTAGAAATTATGTCATACTTTTTCTAAATCTTCTATTATACTTTTATTGTAGATTTTTAGGTATTTTGTATTAATGTACAAAAGAAAATCTTTGACATGCATGCTAATCCATGAGTTGTCTTATAATGATTTTATTTCCTTTTTACATTGTTCCTATAAATAAAATAAATTTCCTCAAAATATAATATGCTACATATATATGAATTATTTGATTACTACAACAAAACTAGTAATAAGAGGATACACATAAACTAGCATAGCCACTCAAAATCGTGGATGATGAATGTCGAAAGGCGCGGACAGAAAATGAAAGGCATAGTCAGAAAATGAAACGCACAACCAGAAAATGAGTGTGCTAAATCTAAAGTTTAATCATTTAAACATGACAATCATATAGTGCTACAGTAATTTCTTAATATGATTAGGTAAATGTTAAAAGGTAAACAGGTTAAGAGATGCATTCAAAAATACAAGGAAGTTATGAAGAGAAAATCACATTCATTGATTTGGGAGGATGACTAAGAATATGCCAGCATCTTCAATTGTTAGCCATCAGATTAGAATTTTAAATTAAAAGGTGATTAATTGTGCTAATTGTCAATAGGTGTACGCCATTCGGCATAATTATCTTTGTTGAGTTATAATCAATATTTATTTCTTTGTATTCAATCTCTATTGTATTTATATGTCTTCTTGTAATAATTGAATTAAATAAAAGAAAATTAAGATTATGTTTCTCTAGTTGTACCATAAATAATTTTTATTTCTTTTTTCTATTGTGCGTGATATGAAAATGATCTTTTCAAGACTTGGTTGAGTTTTAAGCATGTGTTAAATTACCACTTAGGAATTATGAAAGAAGAAGATCTTAATGAAAGAATATTGTAGCCATAATGAAGAATGCAGATCAAAATGTAACATAAGGAACAACAAAGCATAGCAACAAGATTGTTAACAGAGTTCGGAACAATTTTTCCTACGTCTCCAGGCCTTTGTCTCATTGAGGAAGGCTTTCTTATTTCTCTTCAATGCTTCAAAAGTACATCAAAATTGCATTAAAAATATTACATGTTGGTCTGGCTATGTTCTTCTCAACCTCATGAATCCAATGCAATTGACGACACTGAAAAATGTTCAGCGTAGCTCCCGGAAATGGCCTCCAAATTTCCCCTCCTCAATAGATTCCCTACATAAAAATGGCTTAGGATTCATGAATTGTTCAACATTTCTCCTGTTCTGAGCTCCCAAAAAAGCTTGGTTTATACAATATTTTGGTTGGGGATGCTATCCCATCTTCCTCCCAAGATCTGGCCTAAAATCGAGCTCTGGATCCCCCCAAAATAGGAAAAATCCTCCAAAATGTGCATAATAATATAAAAAACTATACAATATAGTTAAAAACTCAAAAGTATAAAATATATGCAATAGCTCCTTTGTTTTTGGCTCTTGGTCATATGGGATGTTTCCATATGTCCTTGGGTTTGGTGCTTAACCCCTGCCCCTGGTCAAAGCCCCTTGTTTCTCGGCCCTTGGTCCTATGTGTGTGGCCATGTGTCCAAGTGCCACTAAGAAGAACCTTGCACTCCACTCATGATCTAGATTTTGGTTGGTTGGGATAGCCCCCCGCCGACGGGGGCTTATCCCCCATCTCCCACCAAACTCAACTTAAAAGAAAAAGCTGCTACATGTATAAATAGAACCATGTGTAGCTCGGGCGGTTAGTGCTTGTTTCGAAGACTTGAGCTATGGAGGTCGCATGGTTGAATCATGTGGAGGAAAAAAAAATTGAACCGACCCACATTGACCAAATATGAGGTGCCACGTTCCCTTTGATTGGGCCATGTGTCACCATGTGATTGGAACATAAAGTCCAATCACCAACACATTTAGCTGCCGAGTGGACTGCCACATCATCCTGCCAATGTGTCTATCCAATCAACATGCATAATAAGATGCCACATCACCCTTCGACATTAGAATTCATACTGCCACGTCAACATCAATACTACCATGTCACCCTGCCACATCAACATATGTACTGCCACTTGTCATCTATGATGCCGCATGTTGGACTGTCATTGGTCCACATCAACATCTGTACAACCATGTGTCAGTCCCGTACAGTGCCATGTGTGACCTTCGTACGATGACATGTGTCGATTTTTAACTAGTCCACATCGTGCTTGAAAATGCCAAAAATGAGTGACATGTGTCACCTCCTCATGTTTCCACATATCCCTACTGACATCATCATGACGTCATGTTGATTTAATAGTATGATATGTTGAATTTTACGAGTTGATTTTTTTCGTGTTTGGAAAATCGATTAGAACATGATAACTTTCGCATACGGTGTCCATTTTAGGAAAATAATATATGGCTTGAATTGATGCGATGAGACGGACAGAATGGCTCTGGTTTCATCTGATTCTGAGAACTTTTATTTTTAGGAATTCTTGGATCCATTTTGGATCATGCCTCCCCACTAAGACATTTTTGTCCTCCAAAAGGATATTAGTGAGTCATCAAGTGCGAGATAGGCCTCCCCACTTTTCCTTTGTCTTTAAAATTTGTCTTGTGCACCAATATCATCATAATCAATTGAAAAACAACCATATCAATTGAAAGCATATTGTTAGCCACTTGAACTCGTTCACGTCTTCCTGAATCCACTACCATCCATATAGACAACATTAGCAGTGATAACATCAGAAATATGATTGCAAATGAGCTGATATGTTTGATGTGCTTCCACGATATTAACTTATCTTGGAGAAAAGTATGACTGAACTTCCGTTTTGCACCCATCTCATGTTCATGCTTAAGATCAACTGCTTTACTTGGCACAATTATAGGTGTGTTTCTTGTGTAAGTTGTCTTCCTTAATTGTTCCATTGTTTGAATAGATTGATTTTATTTTATGTGATGAGCATGTACGACATATTCATTTCCTTCTTTGGTTAACTGATATTGATTATGTTCACTGTAGAAGATTTATGTGCGATCATATAAATAAGGGCTTCCTAAGATCATTCCACATTCATTTAGTGGTATCACATCACATGTTACCCATCCTCAAACTTTGATGAAATTGCAAACCTTAAAGTGAATTGATTTGTTATGGGAAATTTATGATTGTTGCTTATCCA
The DNA here is from genome assembly GCA_032191745.1 of Picea mariana. Taxonomy (NCBI): domain Eukaryota; kingdom Viridiplantae; phylum Streptophyta; class Pinopsida; order Pinales; family Pinaceae; genus Picea; species Picea mariana. The sequence goes on along the minus strand of JASDQU010308916.1, from coordinate 3,360 downwards.
TTTATGTGAGTAAGGTTTATGATGTAGCTTAGTTGTCAATCCCAATTGTCTAACCGCTTCCTCTGAAATTAGGTTATATAGAGATCCACTATCTATCAATGTATCAATCTTAGAATGCTTCATTATGACCCTTATGTGAAACAATTTACATCTAGAATCATATCCATCACCAATTTTACCTGACAAAACCAATTGTTATGATCTTAGTCTCATCACCTGAATCATACCCCAAGTTTGTTGGTTGTGTTGTTGTTGCAACTGTTTTCCTCCCTTTCCTCTCTTTGAACTATTTTGGTCTCTTATCTTAGTTCAATTGCTAGCAATGGTCATCATCAGGCCCTTCTTTCTTGCAATTCTTGCAAGAGAGCTTATCTTCCTTCACTATCATTGAACTTGCTTTCCTTCCATCCACATTTCTTTTGTCTTATTTCCTTAAAGAGGATTCCCATAATACATCGACTCTTGTTTTACCTGCTTCAATATACATTGCTTGGACATCAACATAATCAATATTAGTAGGTCGAAACATAAATACAACGTTAAAAATATGTGCAGGTAAACCACCTATATACTTCATAATAGTTTCTTGTGTATGTAATGGAATATTTAACATTAATTCCATGTTACGAAATTCATCCATGTATTCTTGCACCATTTTTCCTTTTCTTAGTTTAATAATTTTCCATTCAATTAAATCCTTTTCCTTGTAACCCAAAGGCTAAAACATCTTTCTAAGTGCAAAAACAAAATTTTACCATGATGGAAATACATTACCAACTTTTTGAGTACCATTTTGCAACTTACTCTTCCACCAAATGAGTGTTATTCCTGCAAGACAAAGCGATGCAAATTTGATTTTGGTTGCCACATCTTTGATTTGTTGTACACTCCAATAAACTTCCATTTTTCTGACCCAGTTATCAAGCCTCTCATCATTGACTTCACCATCATACATGAGAAATTCGAATGTTACATCAAGTTTAAGTAATGGAATATCATGCTTATGTTTATGAGAATGTTTTCTTGCAGAAGTAGCATGTGAAATTGTACTTGAAGAAGAAGAAGATGGAGATGAAGGAGGTGAAGGAGGGTGCTCTCCTTCTTCAATTTTGTCTTGTTTTGAAGATTCCCCTTGGAAAGGCATCTTCTATTCCAAGTAATCATCATATAATACCTTTACCATTTCTGACATGGAGAAGAATTTCTTTTAAAACACTCTCTCATTCTGAGACATTCCTTCTTCATATGCCATCTTCTCACTTTGAGAAGTCCTCTTTATTGATCTAATCTATGGATCTACTTCTACAAGATCGAATTGACCACGACTTAGATTTTCCTTGGTAATCATGCAAACTCAAACAACCAACTGTCAACCTTCTCTCATACAACTTGATCCAAAAATGATATTTTAAAGACTTGGTTGAGTTTTAAGAATGTGTTAAATTATCACTTAAGAATTAAGAAAGAAGATAATCTTACTAAAAGAATATTGTATCTATTATAAAGAATGTAGATCATAAAGTAAACATAAGGAAAAATAAATCATAACAACAATATCATTAATAGAGTTAGACACAATTTTTTCTACGTCTTCGGTCCTTTGTCTCAGTGGGGAAGAATTTATGATTTCTATTCAATGCTTCAAAAGTACATCAAAATTGCATAAAAAAGATGACAATCTGGTCTAGCTGTGTTTTTCTTGACCTCATGAATCCAATGCAACTGACAACATCAAAAAAGGTTAAGCGTAGCTCCCAGAATTGGCCTCCAAAGTTCCCCTCCTCAATGGCTTTCGTACATAAAAATGGATTAGGCTTCATGAATTCTTCAACATTTCTCCTATTCTGAACTCCCAAAAAATCTTGGTTTATTTAGGATTTTGGTTGGGGATCCTATCCCAAATTCCTCCCAAGATATGGTCTGAAATATCAGAAAGTTGGATTAGGTTGATGGATAGTTGGTATGGATTGTTTTTTGTCATTGATGTCAACTATTGAAGAGTGATATTATAGATTGATGTCAATCCTTAGTGATTGATGTCAACCCTTGGAGAAAGTACAATAGCGAATTCTAGTAGCACAAAGGTTTGGGTAATGGACCCAAGTTTGTTTGATGTAAAGATGACTCATTATTGTCTTGTCATGGTTGATAACAAGTACAAATTAATGAACTCCAAAGTGGTATCCTTATGGTGAAAGCCATCATGGGAAGACGCTTTGTGGATTGAGTTATCCTAGAAGTATGGTTAGAGAGCCCATGCTTATTTTTGTAATAATGAGATGAAGGCCAATGGATTTTTTAATGAAACTATCCTATATGAATAGTGTTTTTCATGCCATTTCCAATGGTATGTGGAACGTCACATAAGTCCTCACAGTTAGACAGTTATGGCCATGAGATGTTGGAGAACCCAGGTTTGGGTAATGGACCCAAGTTTGTTTAATGGATAATGGTATGAGTTTTGACATATTTTCAGGTAATACTATTCTACATGAATAGTATATTTCATTCCATTTCTAGTGGTATGTGGAACATCACATAACTCCTCACGGTTTGACAGTTATGGCCTTATGAAGTTGGAGGACCCTCATATGTCATCTAAAAGCCCCAAAAGGTCAAAGTAGTCAAAGTGGTTTAAGAGATTTTAAAAGGTAAATAATAAAGTGAAGTCATGAGTGTATTATACTTCAAATTGAATACAAAATAAATTATTTCAATAATAAATTTAATGGATAAATTAGAAGTGGGTTAACCCAAAATAAGGAAAGTGGGCAAACTGACCTAGAAGATGTTTTTAAGGAAGCTACTTGGAGAGTATAAATAAGAGGCAAGGCTCTCTCATTTTACATCACACTTGAGAATATTGAATATATATAGGTTTCTAAGGTAACCAAAGGATATATAGATGAATTTCTAAGGGAAGGTGATGAAAAGAAGGCCAGAATTCAAGGAAGGATAAATTATCTTGATAATGCTTTTTAAGGTCCGTTATTTATAGGTCATCTCACCATTTTCTCAATAAAGTTTTTTCAAGAATAATTCAGACCGCAAAATTGCTATGAAATTGAGGAAACAAATCCAGTTATCTATGGTAAATAATTCAACTTTTGGGTCATTGTATTTTTGGAGTTACACTCCGTGGAAAATAGGGTTTGTGGCTAGTCCTGAAACTAGTCTAAAACAAGTGTTTTGGATAAAAAAAATCATAAATTTTTCATAACAGATCCAAATTCAGTAATAAAAAATGTGTTGGTTAGAGTACAGTATTTAGTATGATTTGCAATAGTTTCATATTGATTCAAAAAATATTCTGTGTGGGGCACACTTTTCAAGGTTGCTCTCTAGAATACACCAGAGTTC
>JASDQU010308915.1:740-37714 GCA_032191745.1 Picea mariana | reverse complement strand
TGGTTGATAGTGCTACATTGATATAACACTTGCATTTGTGGTTAAAAATGATTGAATTACTCTATTACTAATTCACACCCCCCCCCGCCCTGCCCCCCCTCAGTAATCCAACAATTGGTATCATAGCAGGTTCCTTCAGGAAACAGTTTAACCACTGGAAGGAGATCATGTATTATTTTGAGAATGGAGTACCAATGTTTAATGGTCATAATGGTTTAAAGTATGAGATGTGGATTAGAAGGACGAAAGCATTTTTATAGGCATAGGGGCATTATATTTGGCTATCAGTTGTTATGGGATATGATAGTTCAAAAAGGGAAAAGACTGCAGCCAAGAAGGAATTGAAGAAGAATAACAAAATAGCAATGGATTTCATCTAGGAAGGATTACCTAATCTGGTAAGAGAAAAGGTTGGTAAATGTTCATGAGCCAAAGAACTTTGAGAAAAATTACATGACATATATTCTTCACTTGTCGCAGATTCAAAAAATTCCAAAGAAGGTACAGATACAGATCAAGAAGAATTTTGTTCACCATCTCAAATAGTTTTAGAAGATGAGGAGTACATAATCACCAGAGGTATGTTGTTTTGCTTTAATTGTGAAAAACGTGGACATCTTGAAATATAATGCCATGAAGAAAATGAGAGAGAAAAACTAATTGAAAAGGACGAAAATTATGAAGCAGAATTGACTAGTGCTTTAGATGAACTAAGAGAAGAAAATAAGTCACTCAAGAAAGAACTGAAGAAACAAAAAGAAATTGTTCACATTTTTGAAGAATCCTAGCAGGTCATCAAGAACTTAAGAACTCAGCTACAAGAAGCCAGAAATATCGAAGAAAATATTGAATATCAAAAGAAATATTTGGAAGCCAACATAGCAGCACAGAAGTAAGAAGAATAAATGAGAGAGAAGATACCGACAGATCATCTTAAGGAAAGAACTAACGATCTAAACCATCTTGAGGCAGAGTTTTTTCAAGAAGAGAAAGGACTTGAAGAAGAAATAATCACATTAAAAATTCAGCTTGGAGAAGAGAAAAGAACAAAAGAAGTCACGAAGTCTCAGATAATGAAGAAAGAAGAAGAGGTTGTGAAGCTTGAAGAAGTAGTTGTCACATTAAGAAGTAAAATCGTCAATCTCAACAATAACATTGAAGAGACAGAAACATCCACATCAGTTATAGAGAATGAAGAGAAWCACTCTAGRTTGCTAGAAAAGAAGAATGAAGAAAATAGAAAGAGTTATGCAGAAGTGCTCAAAGGAAAGAATCATGGTCAACCAGAATCTAAGAAAACTATTGAAGATACATCTTCAAGAAGACCATCAATGTTCAAGCCATAAAGAAGATTCAATCATGATCATGATCAATCAAGGAAGAAATTAAGAAGGACTACACCACAAAGAATATCACTCACTCCCAGGTATGCAAATTTCTTTTATGGTCGTTGTTTTTATTGTACTAATTTTGGACATAAGGTTGCAGATTGCATGGATTATAAAAGAAATTTTCAAGCAAGAAGTGCCTATGTGGCCCCACGTAACATTGAATGTTACAAATGTCATAACTATGGACACATAGCTAGTGATTGTAAAAGAATGATCGATACTTTCATGAAAGAGAACACCGATATTAGATATAAGAAAGTGTGGATAAGAAAACAGGAAGAATAGGAAGAACAGGAAGAACAAGTGAACAAAGACCAGGTACCAGAGATCACAAGATTGACAATAAAACGAGATGAAGAAAATTCTACAAAGAAAAAGAAAAATGTCAGATATAGAAAGGTTTAGAAAATAACTGAAAGAAAAGAAGGACAAGTAAATAAGGAACAGGTTCAAGAGATTGTATTTTCAGGCATTGTAGTGAAAGATGAATCCACAAGTAGAAAGAAAGAAGTCAGATCTCAGAGAGATGATGAATCTACCAATGAAGATGATGATGAATACACCTCAGAGCAGGAATTGTTCTGAGCCATCCTGATTAGAGAATCTCAGGTAATATGAATATTAGACAGGGGGAGTCTATGTGATAGTTGTGACAGACCAAAGAACCATCCTTCGAGTAGCTTGCAGAGTTTGAGAAGACAGATCCAAAGCAGTCAGTTAGCAGAAGTATAGTTTGATATATTAATAAAGAATTCATGATAGTATAGTGATAAATGGGTCAACATTATGGGCAGTTGCGCAAGTAGAGTCTTGGACAGTATGGAGAGAGATGGATTTCTAAGAACACTTAGTAGGTTTGGAAGATATATGACAGTGGACGAGAGCATGGATTCATAGATTGGTTCAAAGAGTGGTTCAGAGACAAAGAAACATTATCATAATGGATGATAATTACACAGTAAATGGCTCGAACAATGCTAATGGATTCCAAATTGACAGATATTTTTTGGACACATGTAATGCATACAACAGTTCACATTCAAAACAGAGTAATACTCATAAACAATAATGACAAAAATCCCTACAAACTATGGAAAGGAAGCACAGACAATAACCTCTACATCAAGGTAATTCAAGGTAGTATTTTATTAATTGAAATTTATGTTGATGATATTGTTTTTGGAAGTACTAATGATAAGTTAAGCCAAAAATTTGCAAAGGATATGCAGAACGAAATTGAAATGTCATTACTTAGAGAACTATCCTTCTTTCTGGGTCTTCAGATATGTCAAAGAAACCAAGGAATTTTTATTTCTCAAACTAAGTATTTGAGAGAAATGTTAAAGAGGTTTGAAATGGAAGATTGCAAACTAGTTACCAGTCCTATGCAAACCAGTTGTAAGTTGAGAAAATATGATGATTCAAAGATTACAGACTAGAGGCAATATAGGTCAATGATTGGTAGCTTACTATATGTGACAACATCCAGACCATATGTAATGCAAGAAGTTAGGCAGGTGACACAATTTCAAGCAGCACCAAAGGAATAACATGTATTAGCAGTAAAGAGGATTTTCAGATATCTCAAAGGAACATAAGAGTTTGGATTATGGTATCCAAAAGGAAAGGATCTATCAATTATTGCCTACATAGATGCATATTGAGCATGTTGCATTGATGACTAACAAAGCACCAGTGGAGAAGAGTTATACTTGGGTGAGTGTTTAGTATCATGGCTGAGAAAGAAAAAATCACCAATATCCTTATCTATAGCCAAGGCAGATTATATTGCAACAATAGTATGTTGTACACAAGTTCTATGGATGAAACAAACTCTAACATATATACAGGTTGAGTATGATGATCCCATTCCAATATATTGTGATAATACAAGCACCATCAGTATCTCAAAGAACCCGGTGATGCACTCCAAGATGAAGCACATTCCAATCAAGTATCACTTTCTACGAGAACAGGTTACAGAGAAGAAAATCAGAGTTGAATATGTGGGCACAAAAGAACAAGTGGCATACATATTTACAACATCGCTTCCACGATAATCCCTTGAGTATCTACGCCAGAGACTCGGAGTAATTTCTACTCCAAAATGAATGCTTTTGAATGCTTATCTTATATGTCTTAGATTTACATGAGGAGGCACCATAAAGAGGACATTTCAGGTTGGAAGATCAGTTTTAGGAAGAGTTCAGTCAGGGGGAGTATCCCCAAGGACGGTTCAGTTAGGGGGAGCAGCCCCATATGGAAAGATACATTTTCCATTGATGACAAAGGGGGAGAGATATATCAGATGCAAAGGTAAATGCTTGTAGAAAGAGAAAAGAGACATGGTTCCAAGGGGAGCATGAGTGATATGAATTCAGTATTGCCTCAGAGTGTTTCCATCAATGCCAAAGGGGGAGATTGTTGATTATTTGGGTTGGTTGTCATTGATGTCAACCCTTAAAGAAAGTCTGATAGCAAATTCTAGTAGCACAAAGGTTTGGGTAATGGACCTAATTTTGTTTGATTGATAATGGTGTAAGTTTTGATATATTTTCAAGTAAGACTATTCCAGATGGATAGTACATGTCATTTCATTTACGGTGGTATGTGGAACGTCACATAACTCCTCACGGTTAGAGATTTATGGCCATGTAAAGTTGGATAACCCTCATGAGTCATCTAGAAGCCCCAAAAGGTCAAAGTAGTCAAAGTGGTTTAAGAGATTTTAGAAGGTAAATAATAAAGTGAAGTCATGAGTGTACTATAAGTCAAAGTGAATACAAAAGAAATTATTTAAATAATAAAGCTAATGGAGAAATTACTAAGTGGACAAGTGGTTAGAAGTGAGTTAGCCCTAAAATAAGGAAAGTGGTTTAAGATGGTTAGAAGGTAACCCCTTGAGGTAAAGTGAAGTGATGAGTGTACTATAATTCAAAGTGGATAAAAAATAAATTATTTAAATAATAAAGTTAATGGAGAAATTACTAAGTGGACAAGTGGTTAGAAGTGGGTTAACCCTAAAATAAGGAAAGTGGGTTAAGATGGTTAAAAGGTAACCCCTTGAGAAAGCTACATGAAAGTATAGATAAGAGACAGGGTTGTCTCATTTTAATAATACTTGAGAATATTGAATATCTACAAGTGACTGAGGTAACCAAAGGATATCTAAGCCGAATTTCAGAGGGAAGGTGAAGTAAAGAAGGCCGAAATTCAAGGGAGGATAAATTCTTTTGATGATGCTTTCTAAGGTATGTTATTTACAGGTCATATCACCATTTTCGCAATAAATTTTTTTATAGAATGATTCAGACCGTGAAATTGGGATAACATTGAGAAAACATATCCAAGTAGCTATGATACAAATTTCATCTTATGGGTCGTTGTATTTTTGTAGTTACATGCCGTGGAAAATAGGGTTTGTGGCTAGTCCTAAAACTATCCTAAAAAAAGTGTTTTGGGTAAAAACGTCATAACTTATTCATAACAGATCCAAATTTGGTAAGACCAAATGTATTGGTTAGAGTACAGTCTCTAGTATTCTGCATACAATTTTCAGATCCATACAACAAATATTTTGTGTGGAGAATGCTTTACAAGTTCTCTCTCTCTAGAATAATCCAGAATTCAACAAGGTATGTCATTTTTTCTATAACTCCTTTTTTGAGAGGTTCCAAGTAGTGAAATATGGATGAATTGCATTAAATACATTGAAGAACATTGTGTTCCATTTTAAGATCTTTATTCATTACAGGTACATAGTTATTTTTATTGCAAGTTAGGGTTTTTGACCAATCCAAAATTAGTCATGTGAGACTAAAGTAAAGTTTGATGAAAATGCTAGTCTCTATTACAAAGTTACAAATCAGATTTGGATGATGAAATTGATGAGGGATTTTGGTTGAGGTATGTTGGGTACATGGTTGAGACAAGTAGTTGATGAGTTGGCACATACATGAGGTGTATAGTTGATGATGTTGGTACATCTTGATGAGTCATAGTTTATGTGTAATTGATACATGATTGGTACATACTTGGTACATAGTTGGAGGCACTTGTTAGTAGTCTTGTTGACACATGGTTTATGGATGATGTAGCATACTTGTCTTGGTATATTATTAGAAGCACATATTGATCTTGGTGATGATTATGAGTTGTTGTGTTATGCTTGGTTGATGAACATCTTTGTGAGTTGTCTTGGTGATTGATCTTGGTGAGTAGATCTTATTTGGTTGATAAGATTGATGAGACAGGTTGTTGTGATAGGTTTTTGGGACTAGTTAGTTGTACAGGTTTGGTGCATTCTTGATTCACTTGTTCATGGTACAGGTTGAGGTACAGTTTGGTGCATGGTTGATGCAATTTTTTATGGTACAGGTTGATTACAGGTTGTTTGGTATAGGTTGGCGCATGGTTGATTACAGGTTGAGGTACAGGTTGATGCATGGTTCAGGTTATTGGTACAGGTTGTTTGGTGTAGGTTGATTAGTACAGGTTTACAACAATATATCTCATAGTGATAGTGTGATAGTGGTTTCATCATTCTACTTATATGTTAGGGTGGTTGGATGGGGCAAGGACAAGTGGTTGTAGCCACCTTTTGGTTGTAGTCGGAGAACATAGGGGGTTGTATCCTCCTTCTGGTTGTACCCAGAGAATTTGGGAGTTGGAGCTTCCCTTAGGTTGTAGCTTGAGAAACTAGGGGGTTGTAGCCTCCTTCTGGTTTTAGCCAGAGAATTGGGGAGTTGGAGCTTCCTTCAAGTTGTAGCCTGAGAAAATAGGGGTTTGGAGCCTCCTTCCAGTTGAAACTAGAAAATAAAGGAAGTTGGTGCTTCCAATGAATGTAATTCTTAAAGACATAAAAAAAAGCATTATGTGGTTTTCTCCCGCTTTGGGTTTCCACGTAAAACCACTGATGTACTATGTATGTGTATGATTGCTCATTTGTTCATTGTTTATTTACTCTGAAACTATTGGATGATAATGCTACATTGATATAAAACATGCATTTGTGGTTAAAAAGGATTGAATTACTCTATTACTGATTCACACCCCCCCCCTCTCAGTAATCCAACGGGAAGTTGTTGAATATATATAAAGAACTTAGTCTTGTGTAAGATGAAAGTTATGTTGTATATTGAAAGACCATCATTTTCATAGCGTTGTTGTCTTTGTAGCTAGTTTACCTCCTTTGCAAGTTCCTTTTTACCATTTCATGATTTATTTTCTAGAGACAAATTCTTTTCCATTTTTGCTACAAAATTAGAAGTACTTTTATACTGAAAATTGAAAGTTGTCTCAATGCAAGCCACAAAAGGTAGTGGGTAAGGTGCATTGATTAATGAAGTATAGACAAATACTCATGGTCTTTTCACCCTTCAAATATGTTTGTAAAATGAATTCAATATAGTTTCACATGATATATATGATATTTCAAAATGAATCTTGACCCTTTAGATCTCATATATTTCAAAATTATATAATATTTCCAAATCAAACCCTTTAATTTATATTGAAATAAATCATTTTTTAATTTCAACACACTATCATAGAACATAAACTTTCTTTCACCATCATAAACAATATAAGAGAAATCAAAGATCAAACAATATATATATATATATATATATATATTGAAATTTTGCATAGTTGGAGTAGCTACACAACCAAATACATAGGTTATATTTGTTATTAATATCTCTAACTACTTCTTGGTTGACCCAGGTTCAGATCTGAACAGGTATCCAACAAAACCCCCTAAAACTATTGGCCCTCCTGGTAAACCAGAAGGAAACACAACACACATAATGTAATGCACAATTTCACCTGAGATAGTTCTTTGGGTGACTTCAATGCTCAAGTTCTTGTAGTCTAGGAAAGAGTGGGTATCTAGGATTATACTTGATCTTCTTCAGGCCTTGATCTTGTTATTCTCTCTATTATCCCTAAGTTCATTCATCTCTTAATCTTATGCATGCATTCTAATAGATCTAACATAATTATTTCTTCATCCATTGATAATATAAGTACTGAAAGAAGGTAAATATACCATAAAAACACACATAAAACATGTTTTACTGTAGTTCACCCCCTCCTAGGCCACGTCCACAAAGATCTATCTTCTTAGACTCTTTTATTTAGATTTCTGCAATATATGGCACTCTGTGCACTACAATTTCGATCATACGATCATGAAAAAGGTTCCACACCCTCCGTGAGGCGGACTAGATCACACCAGGCTACTTATCTTATGGTCCAACCCTCAATATCAAGCTACCTTCCTCTTCTACATCTCAACAGATTACAAAACACTATCACAATAGCTTCTTACAACTTTGGAACTAACTTGGAACACCCATCGAACCCCAAACTAGACCTCCTAGGTTCTTATTTATACTAATTTACAAGCTTCTTAGTTGTTACAATATCTTATCAAAACCCTAACCCTAACATGGTTATGTTTTCCTTCCTGCATTCTTTGCATGCTTTCCTCCTTTGCATGCAGCTTTCCCTTGCACGTGCTTCTTTTCCTGCCAGTTGTTCTTCTCCAAAATTGTGGTTTTCCTTCCAAAAATAGGTATTTCCTAAAGATAGACATGTTTCCAACAGGCCTCCAACACTGAGATGTAGCTCGCCCCGAGCCACCTAGGCACTGTGTGATCCCTAAACAGCCTCTTCCAGGATGTGGAAATTATCTGTGAGTTCCTTTCCTCTTTCTTGGACATACGCGGATTTTCCTGTGATTTCCTCCACTGATTACACTGTGATCTCCTCCTGGATCAGTGTTGTGCAATCTGTCTGTGTTTGTGTCATGTTTTTATTTTCCTCCTCCAAATGCGATATCATCTGCATTTCTTGTTGTTGAATGGGTTGCAGATCTACTTGTCTTTCTTACTTCTTTGTCTACTCAATCTTAAATTTTGATTGTAGCCTCTTCATTTCCTGGGTGCCCTTCATGCGCTTTATGATGCTCATCACTTTCTGTCTTTTATTGAGATCTTGTATGGATGCACTGAGTCTTTCTTCTTCTTGGTCCCACTGTTGGACCTGTTCATCCTCTTCCATATTTGTCCAGAGTTGCGCAGCTCTGTCGAACAATTCTGTTGTTGTGCTTGCTTGTTTCTCCATTTCTACTATTTAGAGTGTAGCTTCTTCTTTCCTCTGCTCTCAGACCTCGGGACGAGTCATGGGATTGAGATTCTCCTTGATTTCCTTGATCTATTATCTGTACTGATCGATTTTCTGCACAATTAGGTTGATATTCTCCTATGTGCTTCTCTCTGCTTCATGCGCGTTGCTGGGGATGTGGTTGTATGTTGTTGTCAATCCCTGCTCCCGTTTATCTACGTGTTATTTATCTTCCTCCTTCTCTTCAGTCAACTGGTCGCATGTTATTTGGAGCATCTCTGCAGCCCCTCTACCCACCTCTAAATTTGTGGCATCCATGCAGGCCCTTGACTGCACTTCTTGCATGACGTTGGCCTATAGCCCATATAAGGCCTTTGTAGATATTTGTGCCATGACCATATCGACTTGTTCCACCTCTTCCAAGGGTTTTTGTGTCGTCTCATGATCAAACCTGATCATCTGGCGTGTTACTAAAAAGGTTTTCCCACCCTGGAAAACAAACTGCATAGTCTCTTCACCGTCTTTCTAAACAGGTGTTTGTTGTGTCTTCTCATGTGGCTATGCATTGGCCTTTGATTCTACCCATATCCTTAGTTGTTGGATGTTTTCATGAACCTCTAGGAGCTTAGCCATAATTTGTTCCCTATGTGCCTCTACAGTTCTGACCAGTTCTTTTCTCTTGTCTTGGACCTTGTTCGTGACGAGCTCTACATCATCCCATGTCAAGGTGATGTCTGGGTATTTTTTCTCATACTTTCGCTTCTTGCATGCATATTTTTCTTGCGCGGGCTTCCTTGGTGTCTGAGAGGGGTGTGCCTCACTTTTTGTTTCCCAGGTTGTTCCTTCTGCAACTTGTGAGTTATCCTTCTTCCTAGTCTATGGATGGATTCCTATCCTTTTTGTTGTTGGTGTCCTCCTTGTCTGTTTCGATACTTCATTGCCCCACTTGGTAGGGTTCACGTTGTGGTTGTCCTAGTATTTTCAGTCAAGTTACCTGTTCAGGCTAACGAGCATTCTTCGGTCGTATCTTTGGGCTTGGAGGACTGCGTCGTGCCTTTCCTCATGGATGGTTTTTCTACTGGTGACTTTCACTACGCAAAACAGTCTTTGATGATCTAGTCCACTTCCTCCCTCGTGACGCAATACTACATATTCAACCACACCTTCTTGGGATCCCTTGCGGCTTGGATCCATACATGATGTTAGGATGCCTTGAATTTGGCTATCCCCTTTGTCTCATGCACTACCTCCATAGGAATGTGCCACACATTTGATGTGTGTTTTTGGATTTCTTCTAGAAACATGGAAAACATTGTGTTATTGGCATGTTGCATCTTGTTTTCCTTTACTTTCCAGAGGGACTCATACCTAGATGCATAACACTTTCCCATCTTGTCTAAGAATGTCAAAAACTTGGGATCCTGCCACCCTGCCAAGGCTATCAATATTATCAACCAGGAATAATAGAACTTAGTGCCATTATCCTGCGCATCTTGACAATCTATTAGGAATTGGTTCAGCAGGCACGATTCCCAGCTGAACATAACTCCCTTCACACACTACATTGTTGCTGCAGTGAAACCTGTTGGTGCTTCCTCTCTGCGACACTTCCTCAATAGTTTACACGCCATCAGTTTGTTGGAGAACCTTGTCGCATTGTCATTAATATATTTGATAACAATGCCTATGTTTCCTCGAGTGGTGTCGAACTATGCTTTAACCTATCCTACCAGTTGTTTCTCACATGCCTTGTTTTCTAAGTATTCTTCGGGTTATGTGCTGACTGTGGGAAGTCCTGTGATCTTAAAAATCAATGCCATGTCGATCTACAGTAGTCTATCCATCCACAGAATGCCGCCATGGATGTGGGCGACTAGTTGTTTGACACATAGGATGACATTCTTTCTACACCCAAAATGTGGTATGTCTAAGAGATTCATAATCCATGAGTTGTAGAGCCCCATTATCCACTACGCAGGCTCGAGCACGGGTCGACCTAGGGGTCCAATTTCCCTCATTTTTATCAAGTAGTTATCCTCGGAAAACTCTGGAAACTTGGTCATGTCGCACACATCGTGATTAGGATACCTCAACTTGGGTACCTTTCCCATCATGTCATCAATAGTGACGACTGCATCTAGGAGAAACGAGAGGGTAATCTCCAAGGAGTCTGGTGTTTTTATTTTCTAGCCCACAACAGATGTGCGTGCCTCTACTGCTTCTGCGCCCTCTTCTTCCCCTGCAGAATCTGGCTGGTTGGTGATGTCCTCCATCAACACCTCTTCATGCTACTGGGACTATCACGGTCCCACTATTTCATTGATATTTGTGGGTGTCTGGGGGTTAGGGTTTGAAATTTCGTTCTGAGCCCCAGAGCTTAGCCCTATTTCTCCTTGTTGCGTTGTAGGGAGCTCTTCCTCGATATGTGTCGAGCTAATAGATTCTAGGTCTGAGGTGGTAACATCCTCCAACTCGACCACATGCTCTGGTTTTTGCATTTTCTCCTTGCGCCTTTGGCCTTGTCAGGTAATTCGGATGAATTGTCTTGGCGACCCAAACTTTGGTGGAGTCATCCTTTCCAAATTTCACAACCTGGCTTTCTATTTTGTTAAATATTGACTACGACACATAACCTTTTTCTTGCTCTGAGTTTGAAATTCGCTAAGTTTTGAATAACTATGTGCTTTCCTCATTTTATAGACCTGATCATATTCACTTTTCACTTTTTGCATGCATTTGCACTGACTCCAATATTTACTGCGCATTGTCTTCTGATGTTCGTCACGGTAATGAATGAGCGTGACTTTTTCCTGTGTTTTTGTATTTTCTTTATTTTCTATTTTTGTATTTCTTTTTCCTTCTTTTTCTCATTTTTATGTCTTTTTATCATTTTTCTATCCTAGCTTCTACTATACTACATTATGTACATGTTCTTCTTACTGTGTTGTAAATTTTAATTGTTGGTGGTCAATTGTCCCTATACAGTTTCAATTGATTCTCGGTGATCATTCCCTTCAGTTATGTTCCTGCTAGATCCTTTAATTGCACAGATTCCCCAGCTGTGACATGATTTACTTCAAAGGGCCCTAGCCAATGCATTCTAAAGTTACCAGTGTGTTGAAAAAATTTACTATCATAGAGAAAGACTAGGTCTCCTTCCTTGAAACTCTTCCTCTTGATATGTCTATCATGCTAGGCTTTGTCTCTTTATTTTTGTACTTGTTGGTGAATTCCTGCTAAAATCCTATCCTCTTCCATCTCCATTAGTTGGTTTCACCTTTCCTTTATTGCACCTCTTTATGTCATGTTGGTGATTGTTGCTATGCACAAACTGTGTACCAGGAATTCTAATGGTACTACTGCTCTTGTCCATATACCAACCTTAATGGTGTATGTACTGTCAATTTCTTACATGTAGTCCTGTATGCCCATAATATTGCTATTATTTTTAAGTCCCAATCATTCCTGTTGACATTGCAGATATTTGTCAGAGCATTCTCCAAGATCTTATTGAAGGCTTCTACTGTTCCATTTGCTTGAGGATTGCATGGTGTACTCTTCTAGTGATAGACTTCAAACTCCTCAGTCATAGCTATGATAGTACTGTTCATAAAGTGAGTGCCTTAATCACTCATCAAAATTATTGGACAACCAAACCTGGTGATCACTTTCTCAAACAAGAAGTGTGTTTTTGTCTCTGCGCCACAATATTTGACTGGTTCTGCTTCTGCCCATCTTGTTAATTATTTTGTTGCAGTGATGATATATCTCACTCCTGACCTTCACGGTGGTGGATTGATCAGTCCAACAAAGTCTATTTCCCATTTTTCAAATACCTGCAAAGTTACTTGTGGTATTAGGGGTAGCTCATCCATTTTGTTGGGTTTTCCCACTCTCTGACAGACATCACATGTCTAGAAATATTCCTTAGCATCTCTATGGACTATTGGCTACCATGATCCTGCTCACAATACCTTTTGCACAGTATATTTTCATGCATAATGTCCTCTAGTTATTCCCTCATGAACTTCTGCCAAAATTATAGGCCTTTCATGTTCTAATACACACCTTCTCAAAATCTTGTCTTCGCCCATCTTATATAAGTGTCCTGTAATCAGTTGATGGTGTACAGCTCTAAATACCATATTTTTTTTCTACGCAGTGCTAAATTCTTGTGGTGCAATCCTTGTACTTAAGTATTCAATAATATCATCAAAATATTCATTAGATATTTGTACTGTAAAAAACTGTGCATCAGGGAAGTTGTCTTCCAAGTTGGTAGGTTCCTCTCCATTAATGACTCTTGACAAATGATCAATTCTTGCATTCAAATTCCCTGGTTTGACTATCACTTCAAAATCAAATTCTTGAAATAACAACAGCCATCTACAAATCCTCCCCCCAAACACTGGCTTTTTGACTAAATATTTTTTGGTGGAATGATCTGTGAACATCTTAAAGTGTTTTCCCAGCAAATAGTGCATGAACTTATGAAGTGCATATACCATGTCTAGGCCTTCTCTTTCTTTGGTTTTGTAATGCTACTTTGATTCTGACAATTTTCTACTTGCAAAGGCTATAGGATGGTCTAATTCCCCTGCTCCTGGCTATGCCATAATTGCTCCAAGTGTTATGGATAATGCATCTAAATGCACATGAAATGTCTTTTCCAAGTCTGGGAATACTAGGATAGGTGTTGTGACCATATTTTTTGTTAAGGTGTCCAACCCTTATTGACAGTCTTCATTCCACTGGAATCTGATATCCTTCTTTAATTTTTTTTCCATTGGCCCAGTAATATGCACATATCCCTTTATGAATTTCCTTTAATATCTTCTATGTCCCAGTGTTTCTCTCAATTGGTGCACTAATTTTGGTGGTGGTAAATTGAAAATGACTGCAATCTTAGCAGGATCCACCAGTATACCTTGTTTACAGACTATATGTCTCAACAATATTCCAAAAGGTGTCCAAAAAATGCTTTTCTTTATATTCAATGATATCTGACACTGCCTGCATCTTTCCAACATTAGCCTTAACACTTCTACATGGTCTTTTAATAGGATATATACAGTCCAGTCATCTAGATATACTTCTAAAAACTGATGTATGAATTCTTTAAAGGCACTTATGACTACTCTTGAAAATTTGGCTGGTGCATTCTTTAGCCCAATTGGCATAACTTTGTACTGGTAGGATCCCCATTCTATAGCAAAAGTAGTCTTATACCTGTCTTCTAGGGCTATCTTGATCTGATGGTAACCTGAGAATCCATCTGTAAATGAGTATGCTTCCTGACCTCCCACATTATCTAAGACTTCATCTGTGAAAGGGGTGGGAAAAGGGTCATGTAAGCAAGCATCATTCAATTTTCTCAAATCCACACAGATATACCCCCCCTTGTTTCTTTTCTTTCACTACCATAGGACTTATCCATTCAGATTCCTCTACTGGTTCTATGATACCATCTTCCAACATTCTGTCAAATTTTTCCTTCCCTTTCTGCTTATCTATTCGATTCATTTTGTAAGGTCTCTTCCTAACAGGTCTTGCCTCATGTTTGAGAGGTATCTTCATCTCTCCTATTTCTCTTGCTATGCATTTCATCTCTGTAAAGGTTGTTGGGAACAGGTCACTGTATTAGTGCAGTCAATTTATTATTCTTTCCATTGTTTGTTCATCCCAATAGTCTCCAATTCTTTCCATTTTAGGATTATCAGTTCTCCCAATCTTGACTTTCTTGACCTTGATAGGTGCAGGAAATACTTCTGATTCCAGAGATGGACCTTCCACCTCTCTTTCTCCTTCAATTTCTGTAATCTAAATGTTATGCGGGTCATGTTCATCTGGTGCCTCTTCTTCAACATGATAACATGACAGTAGTTCTTTGACTGTTTGTTTGTTCTGTTGTTGATATTCTGTCATGATTTCAACCTCTCGTTCATCAATAAATATTACACCTTTGATATGCTTTAGTGTTGAATCAATGTTGGGCTTCTCATGTTCAAATGAGAAGGTTACTATAAAATTTTATTGTAATATTGTCCATTCAATAGTACCCCTGCACATATCCTAGTCTACATACCCATTTTTTGGGATTCCTTCCAATGTGTGAATGAAATGATGAGGCCATTCTTCTGGTGGTTTAATCCTCCAATGCATTCTGCACTTCTCCAAGTGTTCTGTTGGTGTCCCTTTCCCATCATACCTCTGCATTTTATTGCTACCCTTTTCTACTCCAAATCTAATGCACAACAATCGTTTACATTGGTACCGGTCCTGAATTTATTCTTTATTTGCACCCCACCATCTTGCAGGTGTAGCCTTGAGTGTAATATCTAAGGCTAATAGCCTCTGATTTTCTCCTACATCCTCTTCATATTGTATCATAAATTCCTCTAAAACATTTACCCCATAAAATATGGGAGGTTCCCTTATCTCTATACCAACCCATCTTACTGCGTAGTCTATTATTGTGCACCTTCTTGTGGAAACTTCATGTAATATCTGTTTCCAATTCTCCAGACCTGTGTCTAATTCAGAAGAACATGATGTGATGCTTCTCTATCTGAGTACCCCATCTGTAGTTGGGTTGACATAATCTTCTTCTCGCGTGGTGGTTTTGTACAACTGGTTTATTTCTTCCAGATCTAGACAAGTGGGTTCTACAAACCGTTCTCATTTAGAAGGGTCTAATGGCACAATGACCCAATCCACAATGACCCCAACTGGTTTTGTATCCTCATCTATGTTCTTCTTTGCTTCCCAGGTCTTCTCACAGATGAACAAATGATTTTAAGGGTTCTGAATTGCCTCTCCTCGAAATTATGGTAACCTGATGGTGGGATCATGTCCTACCATCTTGAATTGTGTTGAACTACTACCTCCACGTTGTGTAGATATTTGAATGATACTTTATGAACTTGCTCCTCTAGTTTTTGCTCCTTGTTTATATGCATTTCTTGTTGTATTTCTTCCACTAAAATTCAGTTTTCTAAATGGTGGTGTTCATTCTGGTGTACTAGTCGCACTTGGGGTTATGGGTTCCAAAATGACACTGACATGGATGGGAGTAATGCATTTTGTTCCAGCCCTTGGATCGCCTGTCTTCCTTTCATATGTTGTGCATAGGATTTCCTCAATCTACTCCACATCCTATAGATCCTCTACCTCTTCCTCATCACTTTCCAATCCCTCCCTATCAACTATGGCTCTCTTCTTATTATTCATCTTATATTGGTAGGGTACTCTACTGCGCGTCTTTCCAGTTGTTTCCATTATCTTCTTTATTTGATCTCCCTCCATCGTGATTGGTTCCATGGCCTCCTTCTTCTTTCCCTTATCCATCTCTTCCTTCATTTCTCCACCTCTTGCCAGTGTTTCCCCCCTTCCCCCATGCACACAAGAAAGTTTAATTGTCTAATTCCATCGTCATCACATTGTTGTTATAAAATAACATCTTGATTGAAGTATACATCAATCTGATATACCTACCTCTAGGTCCTTTTAGAAACTCTTTCTCTCCTGCATTGTAAGACTTCGCAGTATCTACTGCAAATTTTGTGATAAACCCTGCAACAACATTGTTTAACCAGAAATCTATTATGCGCATGAATTTGTTGTTAAATTTTTGTAACTACACGATCTGCACAGGATTCCACTCGAGATGTCTGATTTGATTTGTAGGGTGGTTGTATTTTAACCTCAATAGCCACTCCTGCAACACATGCGATAAATCATAGAAAAATACCTCATGCAGGTCGCTAAACACGTACTTGTCCAGATATTTGTGCGGTGTTAACTTAAGGTTTTTTTTATATTTATGCGCAAACTCAAGCTCCTTTGTTTTCAACCATATTTCGATCTCCGCCTTCGTTTGATTCCACTGTCTGAACATTCCATTTTTATACCTTCATTCTCTGCATGCCTCTTCTATGGATCACATTCACTTAATCCCATGCAATTCAAGTTCCAACCAACAACATAACCATTTGTTGGTTATTAATATCTCTAACTACTTCTTGGATGACCCAAGTTCAGATATGAACAGGTTTCCAACAAAACCCTCTAAATCTATCGGCCCTCCTGGTAAGCTAGAAGGAAACACAACACACAAAATATACTGCATAGTCTCACTCGAGATAGTTCTTTGGGTGACTGCAATGATCAAGTGCTTGTAGTATAGGAAAGAGTGGGGATCTAGGATTATACTTGATCTTCTTCAAGACTTGATCTGGTTATTCTCTCTATTATCCCTAAGATTCATTCATCTGTTAAACTTATGCATGCATTCTAATAGATCTAACATAATTATTTATTCATCCATTCATAATATAACTACTGACAGAAGGTAAATATACCATAACAACACACATAAAACATGTTTTACCATGGTTCACCCCCTCTTGGGCTACATCCACAAAGATCTGGCTTCTTAGGCTCTTTTATTTAGATTTTTACAATATATGGCACTGCACGCACTACAATTCTGATCATACGATCATGAAAAAGGTTCCACAGCCTCTGTGACCCAGACTAGATCACACTAGTGTTAGCGTTGGAAGTCACCTCTGGATTGTTATAGAGGTAAGCCAAAGGCCCATCAATTTGTATGTCACAGTAAATGTTTTAGAGGGTGGTCTAATGGATGTAGTCTCAGGATTATATCTCTTTAACTCAGAAAACTGGGTTGATGTGCATATACAAATGAGTTCTTGATCTAAATTTAGTCAGTAATTTGGTATAGTGGTGAGCAGGTGGAAGAACATGAGGAAAATGTGAAGGTTTGTTATGGACATCCGGTCTTCCAGAAGCCTCTAGAGGAAAAGTTTCAGACGCAAGATCCTCTTGGGTCTGGTAACTTCGAGGAACTGAAAATATTGTAACAACAACTGCAATCAAACCTACATTACACTACAGTCACAACACTTGACTGCATAATCCATGCCCGAGATTTTAGAATCAGAGGCAAAATAAATGAAGGAGAAATAGACTGCCATTAAACAACAAGTCTCAAGTGATAATACACATCCATATAACCAGAGGCCTCATCAAAACATTACAATCGGGAGCGTAGCTCAACCATCGACACTAACAAAATATGAGAACTGAGTATTTATATTCAAAACAAAAACACAACAACAATTTTGAGCTTCGCATTGAAGACATTACGTCTGCATGCTTCCTGGCAGACTACGCATGCAGTTTCTAGTTAGACGTGAACTCTTCCAGACACAATTGTGCTTCAAAACGGGCCTGTGGTTGAGTGGAATAATGGGCAATCCTTTCCTGGGCTTTCCATTTATGGTGGAAATGATGTTCAACCACCATCACCTGCTTTAATAACTGCTTCCTCGGGATCAGAGAGCTCCAAGTCAACTCTGCATCTGAAGGATGTGGCAGCTTTCCTTTGTTTGTCTGCTGCTTCGTTGGGTCGTTACCAGGGGACCCAGTTAGCGAATGTGGATGAGGACCCAGCGAGGACGATGGCACAATCGATGTGGAGGTGAGAAGAGAGATGACCATATGGACAGACATGGAAGATGGAAGGTGACCGAGAAAGTGCGGGTGGCAGAAAACGTGGGTACTGTGCTGGGATAGGTCAGAGATGAAGTGGCATGGAGTGATGATGTGGGGGCAGAGGAAAGGCCGCGGAAGTAGGTGGGATGGGGACCATCCTCCTAGATGGAGGTGAGTGGTAGAACACCTGGCAGGAGATGATAGGAGGGAGTGATAAGGGGTTGTGACCGGACGATGAGTGGAGGACAGGTGTGCCACAATGAGACGAGGACGGAGAGTAGACAATGTGATGGGAGGAAGAGAGAGATGGAGTGGAGGACAGATGGAAATAAGAAGAATAAGTGGTAAGGGAGAGTGGTAAGTAATCTATTCCGGAGGGGGGGGGTAGTGGTAAGAAATTTGGAGCGGGGGGGGGTCTGCAATGACGAGAACATGCCACGATAACGGTGGGGCCCGATGGGGAAACCGCTTTTTTGGGCCCCCTCCCCCTTCTTTAAAGGCAGAATGTTGGGGGGGTTCTGATATGGATCACTTACCATAGATCTAGGTGCGCAGATCTCAGCAGCTCAAATCTACGCGTCGACTAGCACAATCGCGCCCAGGCCCAAAAAATTAGGATAAAGCGATTTTGTGGGTTTTTTCCCCCTTTTCTTCATTTCATTCACCAAGGGGCCAAATTCTTAGGAAAAATAGCCCTTTACAAATAAATGTGATAACATTAGCTTCATGGGGGATGGCTTGCTCCCTGTGAGATGCCAAGAACTCTTCTGCGGCTCCAGTGCCTTACTGTTGGGTTATGGAGTCACCTAAGAAAATGAAAACAAAAGAAAACAATATTTCCAAAGACATTGGATCCATCCATGGCTCAAATAAAGAACTTCTTGAGAAAATTCCCATTTACAGGGCCACCAAAAACTTGATCTCCCTCCAAATTCTGCAACCTATATGTATTATTTTGATATTTCTCAGAAATTTTGAAGGGCCCAATCCACAGGTCTTCAAACTTGTTGTGTTTTCCTTTGTCATGCTTTGGTGTGTCCCATTTGAGTATTAGATATCCCAGTTGGAAATCCTCCTTAATGTTCTTCTTGTCAAAGGCGTGCTTGATTCTCCGTTGACGGTCACTCACTTTGTCTATCGTCTGTTCTCTATGATGTTGCACTTCTACCAACTGATGTATCCTTCTGCTCATATCATCAGGATCTTCTTGACAATCTTGGAAAAATTTTGCCACGTGCAAGGCGAGCTGATAAGGGAAAATGGCATCAACTCCATACACAAGCTGAAAAGGAGAGACACCCAGAGACCTCTTTGTTGTCACCCTGTCAGCTCATAGAGAAAATTTCAGCTTTGAATCCCAAGCCTTCTTATTATCCTCTAACAGTCTTTTAATGATCTTGATAGAACTTTTGTTAGAGGACTCTGCCAGTCCATTCCCTTGCGGATAGTAAGAGGTAGAGTGGATCAATGAAATTTTGAACTGTTCACAAAACCTAATCAATGGTTCAACCTTGAAGGATGCAACGTTATCAGTAATGATTATGTTCGGACAACCAAACCTTGCCATAATGTCTTCAAGAAAACCAATGATGACTTTGTGAGAAGCGCTCCTTGTGGGGATAGCTTCTATCCACTTGGTGAAATAGTTTGTTGCAGTTATGATCCACCTATGCTGACCACTTGAAGAAGGATGAATTTCCCCAATAAATTCTAGGCCCCATTGTTGAAAGGGTCCTGAAGCTACTATAGGCTTCAAAGGAAGAGACTTGAGTTGCTGCTTCCCAGAGAATTTCTGACATTTGATACAAGATCTGACCTTCACACAGACATCAATGAATAGAGTAGGCCAGTAGTACCCAACCCTGAGAATTTTATAGGCTATGGTCCTCCAGAAATTATGTCCCCCACATAGGTTGCTATGAAAATCAAATATAATCCTTTGGGCCTCTTGTGGGTCCAAACATCTTAGAATCACACCCAGATGGTCTTTCCAATACAAGACCTGGTCAATAAGGAAATATCTGAGTGCTTTGAGCTGTAAAGCTCTTTCCTTTCTTCTTCCCATACCATCAGGGGGTCTCAACTCTTGCAGAAAAAATATAATGTCTTTGTACCAGGTACATTCAGCCAGTGGAGGGCTATCTTATGGATTTTTATCAGAAAACTCAGCTTGTTTCTTTTCTGAGAAAGCATTGATGAAGTTAACCCCCAAATCTTTACAATTAGATTCAACCAACAACTTGTCTAAAACTTGACCTTGAACTAATGTGGTGGGTTTTATTTCTAGGTCAAATTCAAGGATCTTGGTGATCCACTTGCTACTTTCCCTGTTTATGTCAGGTTGGATGAGGATGTCCTTCATAAAAGCTGAAGGAATGTATGCAATGATTTTTTAATGTAAAACATAGAATCTGAAAGCTTTGAGAGATTTGACCAAGTCATAGGCATGATATCATATTTGACCTCTACATCCCTCAATGCCCTGCTAAAAAATGAAATTGACTGCTTCATCCCTTCAGCATTCTTCTGCAACAAAACAACTTCCACCGTGTCAAAAGAAGCAAAAGAAAAAATCAGAAAATCCTTGGAATGATCAGGAATGACAAGCATAGGTGCTTCAGTCAATGTCTTCTTGATATGGCTGAAGGATTCTCGGGACTCAACATTCCATTTTACTTCATTTCCCTTTATGAGCATGACTGTGATATGCTTCACCAATTCGGAAAAATTTGAAACAAATCTTCTCAGAAAATTAATCTTTCCTAGGAAAGACTGGACCTCCTTTTTGGATCTGGGAAGTGACAAGGTTTTGATAGCTTCCCCCATACTTGAATCAATTCTGACCCCATYAGCTGATACTATGTGCCCCAACAATTTTCCCTCTTACATGGCAAACAATGATTTTTTTGGATTTAGGGAGAGACCAAACCATCTGCATTTCAAGAAGACCTTTCTCAGATGTTGACAATGCTCTTTATAAGATCTAGAAAACACAGTTATGTCATCCAGATAGATGACCACAAATTTATCTTTCTCCCCAATGAAGGTAATGTCCATAGCTCGCTGAAAGGTTTCTCCTACATTCATTAATCCAAAGGGAATTTTGGCATACATGAATGTGCCCCAAGGAGTGGTGAAGGTTGTCTTTTTCTCTATCTTTAGGCAGAACAAAGATCTTATCGTAGCCAGAAAATTCATCGATCATGGAAATCCTGGATGCACMTGTCACCCTCTGCAATATGTGTTCCATCTTTGGCAGTGGGTAGTTGTCCTTCCTAGAGCTCTTGTTTAGGTTTCTGAAGTCGAAATAAAGTCTGATTTCTCCATTCTTTTTCTTCACCGAGACCAGGTTGGCCACCCATTCAGAATATCTTAAGGGGGAAATGATTTGGGCATCCAACAACTTCTTTACCTCCCTATCCATAATAGGCAGTAGCATAGGATTTATTTGTCTTAATTTCTACCTAAATGGTTTGGCATCCTCTTTCAATGGGATCTTGTGTTCAATGACACTGGTGTCATATGTTTTGAGGTATTCGTATGTCCAAGAAAACACATTAGAAAATTCTTTTAATAGCTCAGCATACTCGACGTTCTTCTCTCTTGATAGGTTGCTTGATAATTTGACAAATTTTGGGTCCTGCTCTGTGCCAATATTGCACTCATCCACATCAGTGTCATCATTTGAGATTTTACCATTTACTGCCACATCATTTCTGTCAAATAACCTTTATAAAGAGACCAGTCCCTTGGGGATTTGATTGTTGGGTAACTGGACAATGTGATGATAAAAAATCCTTTTCAAGAAAACATCAGGATGAGACTCTATTTCAGAGTCAGGATCTTGATCAATGTGCAATATAGAAAACTCTTCAATAGTTTCCAAGAATCTTTTGATTTCAAGATCATCCTCAAACACTCTCCAATGTTTGACATTGTCAGGTATAGGGGGTCTATATTTCACTTCTACATCACACCTGAGCTTAGGTGGCAGAGGGACTTTGAAATTGCTAGTTGAAACAACCATAGAATCAGCCATGACATTCTTTTCCCTTGGAATAAATGAAATGTTGAAAGCCGATAAAAAACTGTCAATGAGGTCCCATACGTCATTTCTGTAACTTCTGAGCCTAGGGTGTTTGGCCTGATAAATATTTCTGATTTGTTGGACAATCAACTTAGCATCTCCAAACACTGATATCTCTTCAATTCCCATGTCCACTGCAAACCTCAAACCCAAAACAAGAGCTTCATATTCTACCACATTATTGGTAATTTCAAATTCTTATTTGTATGATAGAGATATGGTTTCCTGAGTAGGGGAAACAAAAACTACTCCAGCACCAACACCTTCTCTAGAAGAAGCTCCATCAAAGAACATTTTCCAAATAGAGGTAATTGGAGGGGAATCTTCACAGAGAGTAATGGACTTTCTTTGGAGCTTTAAAGTAGGTTTAGGAGCATCAGTGAACTACAAAAAACTGGCCCCCAACTCGGTATCAAGTGAAAATATAGGATGGTTGGTAGGGTCAGATTCATCACTAATAATATAGGCCAACTGAGCCTCTCTGTACAATCTTCTATGCTCCCCTCCAAACACAGAAATGGTTGCATATGTGAGGTCCATCTGCAAGGTTCCCCCAAGTCTTTTTATCCAATATATTGACAAGAGCATGCCAAACTTGGGAGGAACGTCAGCCACCACAATATCCATGACCACACTTTTTATGGGCAGCTGAAACAAGGTCACAACTAGGTCTTTGATAACCCCAAGACACTGCACCCTCCTTGAATCGAAAGAGTACAAATCATGATAAGATTTTTTGATCTCTAATCCGATCTCTTCCATAACAGTTTTGGGCATGAGATTATGAGATGCCCCATAGTCCATCAGACAATTATGCAACACCTTATCATGTACTTTTAGGGATGTGTAGAAAGGAGGGGATGAATCATCTCTATCTTCTACCATAGGACCTAAGATGACTCTTGGAGATTCATTGAGTCTGTGGAATGGCAGGATGGCTCGGACTGCAACAACTTAGAGAGGGACCTTTTGAAGTCTTTGTGTTTGACTATCTCTAAAAGGGGAATAGGGATTCTAATCTTCTGAATTTCATGCTCAAAGTTAAAAGAGGAAAGGGGCTTCAGAATTTCTCTCACC
This sequence comes from Picea mariana, assembly GCA_032191745.1. Classification (NCBI taxonomy): domain Eukaryota; kingdom Viridiplantae; phylum Streptophyta; class Pinopsida; order Pinales; family Pinaceae; genus Picea; species Picea mariana. The sequence goes on along the minus strand of JASDQU010308915.1, from coordinate 14,512 downwards.
TCTGGGATAGGGTCTTTGGTTATTGGTAGGGAATTTTGAGCTTTCTTTTCTTTTCTTTTGTTTACTGCGTCTTTCGTAGGTTTCTCTGTTATGGAAGGCTGATTAGGGATGGCAGGCCTCCCTTCTTTCTTTTTTGACCCGAGGCTATATTTATTGGGACTGTTGTTGGCCTTCTCCCCCTTACTCATCTCATTTATTTGGTTGTCTAAGAGAGACTCCTCGTGTGCAGATTGAGTTAAATGAGGGAATGGGGAGGAGTCTCCAAGACAATGGACTTCAAGATCTAGCTCTCCCTCCAATGCTTCTTCATTAGCAACCAGGTTATTTTGGAGGGGGGTTTGGATTTTTTGATTATCCTTGTCTCTGATCCTGGGGTCTCTTGGCATAATCTGGGGAGTATTGTTATTTGGCCTCCTAAAGTTTCCTCTATTATCAGTATTTGGGAAATTCTTGTAACCTTGCTTCTCCTCGAATTTCATCTTCTCCATTTCTGCAGATAGGGACTTCACCATCTTGGTTAATTCATCTACTTGAGGGTGATATGCAAAAGAACCAGAGGTTGAGGCCTTAGATATTCCTCTTCCTCTATCTCTGTCAGATTTTCTTATGAGCCTGTCAACTGCCAACACATTGGATTCTACCTCTAGGGTCGCATCTTGCATATGGGCCAGGGAAGTAGCTCTTCTTTCTCTGAGAAGGAGGCAAAAGTCAGGGTCAAAAGCACTAGCATATGTGATTTTGGCAAAGGCTTCAGTGGGATTTTTCTTAGCAGGGATCTTATTATACATCTTGTTGAATCTTTAGGAGAAATCAGAGACAGATTCTCCATCTTTCCTCTGCAGGGACCCAAACTCTATGATATAATAGATAAAATCACTTTTGTCCCCCCACTATCTTAAGAAGGCATCATCTAGAGCCTCAATCCCAACAATGGATCCAGGGGTCAAACCTATGAACCACTTTCTAACCTCACTGTCAAGGCTCTGGACAAAGACTCTCATCCAGACATCTTAATTTTCAACATTTAGATTGTTTGCATAACTGTAGAAGGAAGAAAGGTGCTCTTCAATAGTTATTTCCTCTTCTCCAGTGAATTTAGGCATATATTTCAGGTAATATTCAGCAGGGAKAGCATTCATGGGATGAGGTAAGACTAGAGGGGCATATCTTGCAACCACTATGGAATCCATTCTGTTTCTAGGTGGATTAGCACCTGCCATAGGGATATGTGGTGGAGGAGAACTAGGAGGAGAGGTGTTATAACAGGGGAGAYTGGAACTAAGTTTCTGAGAGGAAAGGGAAACAACAKAGGATTTGGAGAAAAGGCCATCAGGCTTGGGGGAAYAGAGGTTTCCCTTTCTGTGAAATCAGTAACTCTAATAGGAGGAGGAGTGGTAAAGMCCAGGGTAGGAAAATCTTCTGAGGYGTTGGGTCTAAACTATGGTACAATTTCAGGAGAGAGAGAAGTGACAAGGCTTTCTCCCTCTAATCCCAAACCAGGAGGGGAAAACTCAACAATAACACTCCCAAAATTCAAAGTTCGAGGAACTCCAACAGAAGGTATAACAGTAGAATGAGAAGCAKAAATTGGAGTTCCTATAGGAGGATATTGAAAATCATCAGAAATACTTGGTTCAGTAGTAGAAGTACCTTGATGAAGGGCCTTTCCCTTTATGATAATTTTCTCTGGGTCAGCTTCACGTGTTGCCAAAGGTAGTTGTGGGGTGGACCTCGTATGTCTGCTTCTAGAAGCCATAGCTGAACCAGTGGATTCGCCAGTGGATTCGTCTTAATGGAGTCACCACAATGGAGTCTCCAGGTGCACAGTTTCAATCTTGATGTATTGGGTTCTGATGCACCTTTAGAACCAGTAAGCTTTGTCGTTCAAATCCCAGGGAAAATCTTCATCTTTGTCCCCGGCAGCGGTGCCATAAATGTTAGCGTTGGAAGTCACCTCTGGATTGCTCTAGACGTAAGCCCAAGGCCCATCAGTTTCTATGTCATAGTAAATGGTTTAGAGGGTGGTCTAATGGATGGAGTCTTAGGATTATATCACTTTCACTCAGAAAATTGGGTTGATGCGCATATACAAATGAGGTCTTGATCTAACTTTAGTTAGTAAGTTGGTATAGTGGTGAGTAGGTGGAAGAACATGAGGAAAATGTGAAGCTCTGCTATGGACATCCGGTCTTCCAGTAGCCTCTAGAGGAAAAGTTTTAGATGCAAGATCCTCTTGGGTATGGTAACTTCGAGGAACTGAAAATGTTGTAACAACAACTGCAATCAAACCTACATTACACTACAGTCACAACACTCGACTAGATCATCCATGCCCAAGATTTCAGAATCAAAGCCAAAAGAAATGAAGGAGAAACTGACTGCCATTAAATAAGAAGTCTCAAGTGATAATACACATCTAGAGAACTAGAGGCCTCATCAAAACATTACAATCGAGAGCATAGCTCAACCATTGACACTAACAAAATATGAGAGCTGAGTATTTATATTCAAAACAAAAACACGGCAGCAAGTTCGAGCTTCACATTGAAGGCATTACGTCTACATTCTTCCCGGYAGACTGCGCATGCAGTTTCTGGTCAGACATGAACTCTGCCAGACGCAATCGTGCTTCAGAACGAGCCTACGACTGAGTGGACTAATGGATGGTCCTTTCCTGGGATTTCCATTTATGGTGRAAATGATTTTCAACCACCATCACCTACTTTAATCACTGCATCCTCGGGATCRAAGAGCTCCAAGTCAACTCTGCATCTGAAGGATGTGGCAGCTTTCCTTTGGCTATATGCTACTTTGTTAGACTGTTACCAAGGGACCCAGTTAGCAGATGTGCATGAGGACCTGGCAGAGACAACGGTGTGATCAATGTGGAGGTGAGAAGAGAGATGGCCATATGGACAGACGTGGCATATGGAAGGTGACTGGGAAAGTGCGGGCGACGGAAAACATGGGTACAATGTTAGGGCAGGTTAGAAGTGAAGTGGCACAGGGCAATGATGTGGGGACAGAGGAAAGGCTATGACAGTAGGCGGGATGGGGACCATCTGCCTAGATGGAGGTGACTAGTAGAACACCTAGAAGGATATGTAGGAGGGAGTAATAAGGGGCCGTGACTTGATGGTGAGTGGAGGATAGGTGTGCCACAATGAGACAAGGAGGGAGAGTGGACTATGTGATGGGTGGTAGAGAGATATGGAGTGGAGGACAAATGGCAATGAGAGGAAGAAGTGGTAAGGGAGAGCGGTAAGTAGGCTATTCCGGAGGGGGGGGAGGTCCGAAATGACGAGAACGTGCCATGATAACGGTGGGGCTCAATGGGGAAACTGCTTTTCCGGACCCCCCCACCCCTTCATTAAAGGCAGAATGTCAGGGGGTCCGATATGGATCACACACCGTAGATCTAGGCACGCAGATCTCAGTCACTCAGATCTATGCGTCGATTAGCACAATTGTGCCCAGGCCGAAAAACTTAGGATAACACGATTTTGTGGGATTTTTTCCCCTTTTCTTCATTTCATTCACCAAGGGGCCAAATTCTTAGGAAAAACACCCCATTACAAATAACTGTGATAACAACCAGAATCCTCAACCTATGGTATAACCCTCAAGATCTAGCTACCTTCCTCTTCTACAGGTCAAAAACTTACAAAATGGTATCACAACAGCTTCTTACAACTTCATAACTTACTTGGAACACCCCTCGAACCCCGACCCATACCTCCTAGGTTCTTATTTATACTAATTTACAATATTCTTATTTGTTACAATCTCTTACCAAAAACCTAACCCTAACATGGTTAGGTTTTCCTGCCTACACACCTTGCATGATTTCCTCCTTTGCATGCGGCTTTCCCTCACATGTGCTTCTTTTCCTACTAGTTGTTCTTCTCCAAAATTGGGTTTTACCTTTCCAAAAATAGGTATTTCCTCAAAATAGGCCTGCACCCAACAGGTTCCAAAGGAATTTTAGGTTAATAAAAAAAAAAGAGGCAATTAACATTTAAATCCAAAATTCAAATCTAATCCATTACTGAGATAGATTTCTTCATACCCGAAAAAAAAAACATTTCTCAAATACAAAATTTAAACATTTTAAATAAAATAAATCTACAAATGTCAAATAAAATGTACACACACCATTTTAGATAAATAAAACAAATTGTGATTAAACAAAAATTGACATATCAAAGGTGTTGAAGTTTCATCTTCAAACATCCATGCTTTTTTTCCACCAAGAATGTAAACATCATTGTAACATTAAAAAGAAAAACCAATAATACATATTAGCATATACTTTATTAGCAAATATTTTAAAGATATTTAACTTTATTAAATCAACAATGAGAAAGAATAACATATCCAAGCAGATCATCAAGAATAACATAATCATGTGATCAAGAATAACATACCCAATTGGAGTTCCACATATCTAAGATTATTCTCTTCTCCACATTCTCAAACACTCTCTTCTCCACATTTCCCTATAACACATTTCAAATTTGTACATTTGAAAATTAAAATTAAATGATTTTAACACATTAAATTGTAGTTTTAAATTTTGAATCATGTAATACCTATGATGTGCCAACCTGAATATCATCAATCACACAAGAGGATGGCATTCCCATGGTCGGTTGAGTCATGGTCTTACCCACCATACCCTAAGATTCAATAAATTATATATTGTAAGACATTTTTCTTTTAAATTGACAAATTAAATGACATTGCAATTTTCATATATAACTAGATTTTTTTTCAACATGCAATTATACATGTGAACTCCCACCCTCTTCAAACTCTCCCAATGAGAATTGACACAAGAATTCCCAAGTAGTGGGAGATGGAATATGAATCTGTGAACAACACAACTAATAATTTTAGAGTTCAATGTGTTCAAATTAATACAAAAACATAAATTTCATGTATGTTGATTCTTCAACAAGCTGTGAAGATTGGACAACTAAAGTGTTCATATATGGATATTTTTAAACACATACCTAATTCAATCCATCCAAATTTAAACTCGATGAATCAAGTCCCCTATTTATTGGAGATTCATTTAACATATGACCAAACTGTAATTAATGATCATAACAACTCAATTATTTCTAAAGAGACAATGATATGTATCTATATCTAGAACTACAAGAAAACTATCCTCAAATGCATGAAAAATTTACTAATTGTAACACATACCAATCCAGTGTTCGGTTCATCATTCTGAATTAACTCCTTCCAACCATTACAATTTTTTTTTTCATACTCTCGTATATATTCTATGGACATGGAATCTATCTCCTCATCTATTTTGTAAACAAAATTGGCTCGAGAATTGGCTTCAGCTCTCTGACGGTTCAAACCGACATCAACACCATAAAAAAATGATTCTAAATTTTCTTCGATTGCATTCATGGCCTCCTTGCCAACATCTGATGCAGCTCACATCTCTGAATGTGAGGAAATGCTCTCGTTGGATGAGATACCAAAGGTCATGGAGGCCTCTACAATGATGCATTTTGATATGCCCCTTTCCGATCATATGTTCATCCTTTACTAGCCCCATAATAAATGGACGGTAGGATAGTATAATTAGGGTGCATACCCATGAAAAACTCTGCATAAAAGAGTCTAGCAAAGTGTTATTGGACAAATCGGTAAGTGTGGACACAAATGGATCTGTCTAGTTTCACCCCAAAACTATAACAAAACAAAACAGAATATAAAACTTTCCCTAAGTTTCAATTATCAAGCATACTAACTAACAAGAGATAAATGACATACCTTTTAAATGTCATTTGTCCTCATTAGTGTCGTCCTCGATCCATTCCAAGGATTATGGGATGTTGAACCTGTAAAAAGACATAATCCAACAAAGTGAAAGAAACAATGTATACTCAACAAAACCTATGTATGTGATCAAGGAGTCATACAATAAAATAAGACCAATTTTATGGGAAAGAAATATATCACTGTATTAAAGATATGAAAAGGAGAATACAACCAATGCCTTGTTGTTGTAGGGTTCCTTCCAATAGCTCCTTGCTTCCCACACACTTCTGCTCCATGAATTATGAGGCTGTGGATTTGAAAGTCACTCACAATATCAACTTAGCAAAGTTAAACTCAAAGCCAAAATACAAGCTCCAAAAACTCCAAGCTACAAAACTCAAGAACTAGCCATTCCAAAAACAATGTCTAACCATTCCAAAGCTACCTTTCCCCATGAGAAATCCCCTCCTTTTATAAGTTGAAAACGATAGGGTGAGGAGGTTAGGATGATCCCACTATAACAAGGATGTGACTTAGATCCAAACCGATCGGAGGCCACCTCAACCTCGAAGCTTCTATTATAKAAATGTCGAGAATATGCTTTTTTTYTTCGTAAACAACATCGCAGCACCCTTAAAACTGAGAAAACTGCGACAATGTCGCAGGAAACTGTGGTGCAACCTATGACAATCCTAAATCATCACACCCTTAACAYTGAGCAAGATGTGACGATCCCTTTTTATAAGGTTTTGACAAAGGAAAAGATAATTTTCATCTTTCTGGTAAAATGTGTCTTCATTCTTATTTAGGGATTCATGCCATTGATCCTTCTAAAGACAAAGTATAGGTGTACATCATTAAGAGTCATAGGGTGACAAAAATAATGTGTAACATTAATCCCTCTAAAGTATGAAGTTAGTATAGAGTGATAGTTGAAATACTTTGTTGAGTGTGTGTAAGGAACAAGGAACACGTTGGTTGGAAACCTACCAACAAACAAGGAAATATAGTACAATAATATATCATCACTGAGGTAGGAATTCCCATACTCAAAATAAAAATGWATCAAAGAATAAATGTCGACATGCAAATATCCATATCAAGTAAGACAGGTCATGGCCACCAAACATACATTGTGGATCCATKCCATTATGACTCAAATCTGAACATAGCCACCAAAAATACATTGTGGTTCTATGTGTTAAAGACTCAAATTTGATCATATCCACGAGACATACACTATGGATCTATGCAACACTACAATCTAAATATACTCCAATGCAACCTGAATCTCTYAGAAGAGATCCAGGGTCTTCATATCCACCACTCTATAGTACGAATCTAACCATGCGAATACATGTGTTGAAGTCAAACATGGTAGAAACCACTTGATTACGGGTCATTAGTGTATACTATTAACAAGTGTGAGGGAAATCACCATTAATTTCAATGAATCCCAAGGTACACTAGTACAATCCAACAGGTGCGAATTTTATGAGTTGAAGTCGAACACTTGACGGAATCTCCCAATCAGGGGTCAATAATGAAAATCCACTGTCGAAAGTGAGGAAAACTGCCATTGAGGCATGCAAGTTCCAAGGTACCAAATGGTTTCTAAGTTTGATTCCTGGATAATGAGTTAAAGTCGATAGGAAAATACTCGTCACGGGAGGGCCTTAATGTATCCCCCATCAATGACACGAAATAGGTAAAAAGATTTGAGGTAAATTAGAGTAACAAGTGATTCAAGACTGACTCAGGGATGGTCGATGCAATGGAAGGCTAAGGACAACAGAAATGGCTGACACAATAGAAGGATTTGTGGGTTGAACTTCTTTTTGAACATATTGATGACATGGGAACTGTCTTGGAAACAATGAATCAACAACAAGGATCATAGACCAATTTGTAATTTTATAAAGGAGTATGATCAAAATACAAGCAGATTTTCCAACCTAGACATAAAGTGAGTGAAAGGGAATCATGTTCAAAAGTGACTCTTCCATAGAATATAGGTTTATATACATTTCTTTCCCAATTTCCCCCCACTAATTCTGGCGAGTACCTCTTTATTTTTACACAAGATTGAGGATGATAACATATGCTTGAACTATAAGCTCATCCTTCGGATGAGTCCCTCTGAGTATGTTTAACAAACCCTAGGAAGGAGTGGTTCGGTCCCATATGGACCTTTTGATGTTTGTTTTACGAGTCCAAAGAAAATAAACTCAGTGGTTTTTCATATTTAGAGAGTCTCAAAAACACTTAAAGGAAACTCCAAAATGTCTTTTTTCGTAAAGTAGTCTGATGAAACTGAAAAAAAGATAAGCTACTGCTCAACAGATGTTTTCTTCAAATAATTTAACGAGCATGAAAAGAACAAGATCGCTCGACAATCTTTTCATGTTTRGAGAGTCTGAAAAGAGCTTAAAGGGAAATCCAGAAGGTTCCTTTTTTGTATAGCCTTTACAAGTCCGAAAAAGTGATAAAATCTTACTCGGTTACAATCTCATGTATTTACGAGCACGAGAAAGAACAAAGACTAAGCTCAGGATTTTTTTCATTTTTAATCAAGCTTAAAACAAAACAAAACTATTCTTGGGATAGATTTTATTTTTACACAAGCTTAAAAACTAAACAAAACTATGCTTGGACCTGGTTTCATTTTTACACAAGCTTGAATCCAGAGGAAACTATGCTCGAGGTAGGTGGTTTCATTTTTACACAAGATTGAACCAGAAAAAAATATGCTTGAGGTAGGTGGTTTCATTTTTACACAAGCTTGAAACAAAGTAAAAACTATGCTTGAGACTTCCCAACACATTATCCAGGGATGGTTGGTACTTTGTCCCCAACTTAAGAATCTAGCAACTTAACTTCAACATGAAGTCCAGAGGTTGTAAGAAAATTCCCCCCAAGATTTGTTTCGTCCAACTACAAAGGTGAATGAAATGAAGCTTCAAATACTAGACGAAGGACTTGACTCAAACAGAGAGGGGGGAAAAACTATTTCATTTTTTAACGATCTTGACACAGGGACGGGAACTATGCTCGAGACGGGATGTTTTATTTTTTAACGAGCTTGACACAGGAGAAGAACTATGCTCGTAACCTTTGTTTCATTTTTTAACTACATTTCCACAAGGATGCAAAAACTATCCTTGTGACCTATGTTTCATTTTTTAACGAGGTTTCCACAAAGACACAAAAATATCCTCACAGATGGTTTCATTTTTTAACGAGCTTGAAATCCAAAAACCATGCTCAAAGTTGGTTTCATTTTTTAATGAGCTTGAAATCAAACAATCGTGCTCAAGCTCCTCTACTTGATCATGGATTCCAAGAGGACAATGCCCTGGAAGGACACCATGTCAAGGGAAAAAACTCGGTCATGGATTCCAAGAGATCTTCACTTGATGGAAGAAACACACTCTGGAAGGAACACATGTTGAAGGCCGCGATAGGGGTAAGAATGTCAAGCTCTAAAAGCCATATCGAAGAGATCACTATGTCAACTACTGGATTTAAGTAATAAGAGAATTATATTACAGTGAGAGGATCATCTTCATCGACAATTTAAGGCATGGGAGACAACACCACATAATTCACCTGTGGTGGGGGAGATACCGTCTGCATATAAGAACCATTTAGGGAGGTCATGGAGTTGGTGATCAAGTCAAGACCAACGAATSAAAGTTAATCAATAGTCACAATTCTTCCATCGTTAAGGAAATATATCACATGAAAAAGAGTGGACACGATAGCTTTCATGGCATAAACATAGTCTCTCCCAAGGATTAAATCAAAATCCAAAGGGTCATGGACTACCATAACATCAATAAAGACACTTTTCCCTCCCAAAGTTACGAGAAACTGAGGAAGGGTCCCTAAAGGTTGATTATTTCTTCTGTTAAAAGATAACAGATTTTGCGTAACTGGTACAAGTTGAGGATAACCCAAAGCTTGTCAAGCAATAGATGACAAAATACTAATGGATGCACCTTCATCTATCAATGTCTGAGGAACGTCCTGACCACAAACTTGTACGGTAATATTGAAAGGAATGTGAGAGGGAAGACGAGGTCCAGTTAGCACACCCCAATAAAAAAGGATGACCTCATTACTTGGAGGGGGTTCCACGGGAGAAGGAGGAATTCCCCCTAGTATGGTAGATTATGTTTCAATGAGAAAATGTGGGAAGTATCGGGTTTACTCTCTAGCAGGAGAGTAGGATCTACCGATGATGAGATCAGATCGACCACTTGAGTTTCATTCTCCAAGGGGAGAATGGAGTCGATGGATGGAAATGAATCGATCTCTTGGGTTTCACTCTCTAACGGGAGAGTGGGATCAACCGAGGATGGGATCGGATGGACCACTTTGTCAACTAGTTCAACTAAGGACGTGGCTAGATTGACTACCCGATAAACCGAACTGACCGATGAAGGGACCAAATTGATCATGCCATCAACGATAGGTGGGTTGACAGTAAGGCTATGGTAAGCAGCCGGAGGTTGAGGCTGGGAAATATTTGTGTCTTCCAGTAATTTCGAGGCTTCACCAATATGAGGGAAAGGGTGAGTTTGATGACTCCCTCCACATAACATACATGGGAACTTGACTCTACTTTTCTTCTTCCCAACAATATCCAGACTAGTTGACGGGAGGTCATCAACATGTTGTTCAGAGGTTGGTGACATGGGCTAGCGAGGGTGTGTAGACCATGCTTCTATAACCTTGGATAGACCAGGGAAATCCTTAAGAAGATGTCTACCCTTACAAATCCTGCAAGGGTACTTGGGCTTACGGGTTGTTTGGGTGATCTTGGCACCATCAACACTCCCAGCACGATTATCAATAACTGGTTGTTTTCCAACATGTTTGGCAATTATTGGAAGTTTGGACCCTTTCTTATTTTTCTTCTTCTTAATCTTCATTTTCTTCTTCTTCTTGTCAACCAAGTTACTAGCTTTAGAGATTTCACTTGAAGAAGAATATGAAATAGAAGAATACCTTGCAAGTGAAGAAGGCGAAGAATATCTTACTAGTGAAGAAGGTGAAGGATCAACATGAGGTTGATGTTCTTGGGGGGAAGTTCTTATAACTGAATCACTTGTTGCATTCAGGATTACTAGAGTGGAAAACAACCATATCGGTAACCCAATTGTGAGACATGTAAGGCTCAAAGTAGTGATGTAAGGATGACCAACGTTTCCATAAGAAGGAAAAACAAAAGGTTCCCCCAAAGCAGGGGTTGCTTCATTGGTTGTTCCGGGAACTGACACCATAAATACAGATCCAACTTAAGGCCTGTAAAGGAAAACAAACAACACACACTAAAAATATAGTAATAAAGCAAGCAATCAAAACCTTCTCACAATGAACGTACTAGTTGGTGATGAAATCCAACGTCGTGGGAACAATGTAAGAAGGGGCTTAGATAGAGCAGGTGGAAAATTTACATTGATGACCGACTCAATGGACTTACACCTTGGTGAAAGATTCCACACAATAAACGTGGATTTACCCTCCAAGGATCCTGAGTGAGTTTGGCCAACGTCGATTCCAAGTACAACGAATACTTTCCCTTCATTGTCACCTCGTATATTACCCTAAAGAGAAAGGCCACTAAGGTTACCAACTACCCAAATGATGCCTGGGCAAACAGTCGATAGTCTGATACATGCGCAAGGGTAGGATAACTGAGCCCGAAATCAACTTGAGAATACCCACATGGGGTTTTTTTCTCAAGAGACCCCCAATAATACGTGTAACCACTACACCAAGACCAACAAAGCAGGGTTAGTCACTCTGCTAGTCTCAATGTGACCTCATGATTCACCCTTGTGTGAGAAGGGATTCCTAGGACAAAATGTAATAAGTGGATTTACCGCTCCCTAGCACAAGATTTTGTGTTTGTTTACATCTTTGGAAAGTTATCTTTCACACCTATTCCAAAGCCCTACACCCTAAGCTAATGTAGGTTTGCTACCAGAAAATATAAAAATGTCTAATCAGTTTTTATAAGCACTTTATTTTAAGGTTGTTGTTTAATCAAGAGTAAAATGGCGTGGACTAAATGATATTTTGACCAACTCTAAATAATGCAAATAAATGAGAATGCAAATATTTCATTTCGATGAAATCTATATTATGAGAAGGAGAAAACGTTTATGATTCCCAGATACACAAATGTCCCAAAATTTTATTAAACTCATCAATATCAAGATCTTCAAGAAATGAGCCAAAGATACTGTACACCAATACACGATTCTTGCCCCCCCCAAAATTTTCGATGACGATCCATTAATTGGACCCATCCTAGATTCGACGGTCCTCATGTCGATCATCTAACAACCCTAAGTGAATCGTTGAATCTAACTTGCATGATAATTAACTCTCCTCTCATCTAACGTTTCTCGATATGATGGTCGATATTGAATCTCCACCTTGCACTGACCAACGGTCCAGATCTTTCCTCCTTTCATCCTTGTCGATGTTTAATAGCAATGCCTAACATGTCCCCCCCTTGAACCCGAAAGATATTATGCCTGGATCAATGGTTCAAATCCACTGGCCTGCATATCCAACAATCAGAGAAATAAAAGAAAAGTCCTAGAGGACCTTCTCATCGAATAGGTCCCACTTTTATCTTGCGGTCCAGTTACATAGTGACATATGTCACTACTCATCCACATTGTCTTCCATGCTAGCACCCACACGTTATCGTGATGTCATTTTTCTTCCTTTTCTCTCAGAAGAGTCTCTGAGCAATCAACAATGTAGATCTCTCTCGCCCAACAATAGATCAACGTCTCTCATCCTCTCACCAATGATTTTATCATCGTCGACATTCTTGGCCAACAAAAAACCGTGCCAACCTTTCAACCTTCGATGAACAACTGAGATCTAACTGTGTCCATATCTAACCATCCAACTTATGGTCTACGCTACAAAGGATTTTGGGTCCTCTGGGTACCACTCCTATCCCATCGACCATTCCATTGGTGACATGTGTCACCCTTAAGGATGCATTAGTTTCCCAATTGTCCTGACATGTGGCCATGCCACTTCTTACCACTTGGGGAGACACATGGCATACATAACTCAACATGGGGTTCTATCTCAAGGACCCCGAGTCAACTTGACACGTGGTACAATCTTCAATGGACACATGGCATCATCACCACCTGACATGTATCATTTGTTTTCCTACGGATTCTCACCTATGGTGCCAAGTCATCATGACACATGGAACACGACTTTCTTGACACGTGGCACCATCCACATCACTTTATTAAGCCCTTGGGTAGCATATCAACAATATAGATATCCATTTGAATTTCCTCAAATAGTGGCAGATTAATGGTCTAGATCTCCTCTCATATTTCCTCTGTCCATGATAGATCAACAATCCAGATCTGCTCTCAGAATTCCTCTGTCCATGATAGATCAATGGTCCAGATCTACTCTCAAAATTCCTCTGTTCACGGAAGATCAATGGTTCAAATCATCTCTCGGAGTTCCCCCACCATGGAAAATCAATGGTCCATATGTTTTCTCATTTTTCCTTTGTCCATGATAGATCAACAGTCTAGATATGTTCTTGGAGTTCCACTTTTGGAGTGCATTTCCTCTGGGACTGCAACTTTCTCTGAATGGTACCATGCGATAAATGGATAGAATCTATTGTCTCGTTGGATCGATGGTTGAGATGAAATCATGCTCCTACACCGATCAAGGGTCTATATCTAACCATTGTGCCAAATCAATGACCATGATCCTCTAAGGAAAAATAATAGTTTACAGAGATCTACGACAAATATTTGGGCTCGCCTCTACATCGATCAACGATTGAGATTTGATCAATGATTTATAGGCTCTCCTATCCAACTAGACCAAAACTCATCCCGTTGACCAATAAAATATTTACATGCGTCAACATGTTGGCACTCTTAGTCATCACCGTCTCTCTCTTTCACCTT
>JASDQU010308914.1:32188-65108 GCA_032191745.1 Picea mariana | reverse complement strand
TGCTCCTACTCCTTTCACCGGTAAGACCGTTGAGGTTAATTATGTTCAATCCACACCCATTAGAAATAATCAAAATAAGAAGAAAGGAAAGGGTAAGAACAAGGAGGACAAGAATAACAATCCATAATCTGATTAATCCAAAACACAAACCACTGATGAGAAAGAAAAATGTAAGCCTCATTACCCCTGCCTTATTTGTGGTGACGATCATTACACGAAAGATTTTCCAAGACGTGTCAAGGTTACTAAGCTCCTCCAAGGGACCAGGAAACCTTCTACACCTGTCATTTTGTCACAAACTTTCCCTTCTCAGCAACAAGCCCAACTGGTCATTCATGACCAAGCTACTCCTTCTACCTCTTCCTATGTCCTTATGTGTACTGGTGACTCTAAAATGAACGAAGTTGCAATCACAACTCGAGCCAAGGATTAGTCTCCGTTAAAAGAGAAAGTTGATGATATACCAACTTCATTGGTTCAACCTTCTCCTTCAACTTCACCTCCAAATGATCCTCTTGATATCGCAAGACTGGGTCTCGATACATTCCTTTGCCCTCCTCCCAAGGGCGTTGTTCGAAAGTCTACATTCAATCCTCATGCACATGCTGCACAAAAATAAAGTATTGTAGAAGAACTTGCGCAAGAACCCTCTGCGATGTCATCTCTCGAAGTCCTTAAAAGTTTCCCTACTTAATGGAAGGAACTGTTAAAGGCCATCAATGGAATTGATCCCACAGATATTGATTTAATAATATTTGACTTGGAAGATCACATTCCAAGGATTCCTCCTCAGTTAGCATTTCAGATCCAAGTTGTTGTCAAAAACAAGAATATCTGTAGAACTTTTATTGACGAAGGAGCCTCGACTTGTGTTATGTTCATTACTTGTTGGAAAGATATTGGCTCTCCTACCCTCACTAAATCACACAATACACTTAAGGCCTTCAATGGTACAAGCTTTAAATGTTAGAGTGTTCTTTCGTTGTTTTCTATTACGTTGGAAGGTAAATTGGTCAATGTTGAGGTTGATGTCTTCAATGCACCTCTTGATTATAACCTTTTACTTGGCCGTAGCTGGATCGATTCCATGAGTGCAGTTGTTTCTACCATTTTTCGTGTGATACGTTTCCCACACCAAGGAAAGGTCGTTACTGTTTACCAATTGGCCTTCTTTAATTCTGATTCCCATACTAGCAACGTTCCCTTTATCTCGAAGACACCCCCTGGTTACGAGAATGTCGGAGTGGGTCTCTCAAAAGATTCTCTCAAAAGATTCAACTTTGATGGATACATTTCCAATACCACCACCCGATATTCCCCCCCTTTTGTTGCCTCTATTAACATGATATCCACCACTGTTCGTGAAACCCCTACGTCATATGACCCATTGGTAGTACCTAACCATGGTGATTACTCTCATTACAGTGACAAGATGCCTCTAAGTCCGGTCGAATCCTCTTACCAAGATATTCAATTGACAACCCCTTCCCCTCCTTCTCTCTGTGATTCATCTCCTGATCTATTTCATGTGATCTTTCCTATTGATGAGATGATCATGTCATTCATGTCTATTGAAGACACCCCTTGGGACGATGGACATCATCGATCCATTCTCTTCCTAGAACGCGAAACCATAGAGAGTTACATACGGATTTCAACTCCGTCGACCATTGTGGTTATTTCCTCAGTTCCTAAGTCATCACATGATGTTTTATACGAAGGGAAATTAAGAAACATTTCACCTACCATCCCTCTTGACATATCCATCAAACCCGGAGTTGTGGAGAATGAACATATTGGAGTCTCCTATTCTACTGACAAGGTCCACAAGTATAAATCCCTTTTCCAAGAATTCCATGACTTTTTCTCCAGGAGTTACAAAGAGATGCCAGGTATCGATCCTAATATCATTGTACATGAGATTAAGACATACCTGGATGCTAAACCCATTCGATAGAGACTTCGCCCAGTGCACCCATGCAAAGCTGCTACTATCAATCTTGAAGTTGAAAAGCTTCTTAAATCTAGCTTTATCTATCCCATGGCTTTGACTGATTGGGTATCCAATATAGTTCCAGTGAATGAGAAACAAGGTACCATCTGTGTCTCTGTATATTATAGGGACATAAATAAATATTGTCCTAAGGACAATTACCCAACCCCTTTCATCAACCAGATCATTGATGATTGTTCCAGTAGCGAAATCTTCTCTTTGCTGGATGGTTTCTTCGGCTATAATCAAATTAATATTTACCCACAGACCAACACAAGACCGCTTATATTTTCCCTTGGGGGACCTTTGCCTACCGGAAATTACCCTTTGATCTTAAGAATGTTGGCGTGACTTTTCATCATGCTATGTATTATGCTTTCCATGATAGTAAGCATATTGTGCAACCCTATCTCGACGATGTACCGACACATTCCAAGCGTCGCCAAGATCACCCAACGCATTTGAGGGCCATTTTCGTACATTTTCGTTATTATCGTATCCACTTAAACCCACACAAATGCGTTTTTTGTGTGGAGTCCAACCGACTTCTTGGTTTTATTGTGTCGATACATGAGATTTGCGTAGACCCCTTGAAGGTTGAGGCTATCCTTAATCTACCTCCTCCTTCCACTTTACGTTAGCTCCAAAGTTTGCAAGGGAAGACAAACTTTTTACGTCGCTTCATCCCCAATTACGCTGAAATGACGAAAGGATTCACTCAGCTACTCAAAAAAGGTTATGATTTTGTATGGGACGATACTGCAAACAAATCCTTTGCAACTTTGAAACTTGCCTTAACCCGTACACCATTATTGTTCCCCCCTGACTATAACCAAGATTACTTCCTCTACTTAGCTGCTTCAGACTCTACCATCACCATGGTTTTAGTCCAAGAGAATGATTCCCATGACAAAAATGTGATATAATATTTGAGTCGAAGTCTCACGACTACTGAAACCAAATACTTGCATGTGGAGAAACTGGCCTTGGCAGTTGTTCAAGATGTCCAACATTTACGTCATTATATATTACTACGTAGGACCACTATTATTTTCGATTGAAACCCTATGCAACATATCCTCGTCTGACAACTTCTAGGGGGCAAGTACTCCAAATGGATAGTGATTCTCCAGTAGTTTGACTTAGAGTTTGAACGTGCTAATTCCAAGAAATATTTGTTTTTCGTCAAACTGATATGTGACCTTCCCTCCACCGAGACAAAAATGGTGGCAGAGGATTATTTACCCGACAAATCCATTTTTATGATCAATTCTGATGACGTATGGTACATAGATATTATTATCTATCTCCAAACTCAAACTTTCTGGCCCGATCTATCTAGTATGGATCATCGTCCTATATGGTATCAAGCCCGCCAATACATCATTCTTGGTGACACTCTTTATCGTCGCAGTATTGACTCCATTTTTCGACAATGTCTCACTTACGATGAAGCTAAGAAAGATTTGAATAATTGTCACTTTGGATCATGTGGCAGTCATATGTCTGGGTATGCCACTACCCAAAATATCTTACGAGAAGGTTATTTCTAGCCTTCTTTGATTAAGGACTGCATTACTATTTTTCTGAAATGCCATGCTTGCCAAACTTATAATAACAAGATAAGATACCATCCTTCTCTTTTACATCCTATAGTTTCCATTGGTCCATTTGTCAAATGGGGCATTGAATTCATGACATGTAACCCTCACTCGGCCGGGGGGCATGGATACATCATCGTAGCTGTGGAGTATTTCACTAAATGGGCTGAGGCGATTCCTACATTTGATAACATTGGGAGAACTACAACATTTTTCATATTCAATCATATCATTACTCGGTTTGGTATCCCTCAAGCTATCGTTACCGATCATGGTAGTCATTTTCAGAATTTTATGATGTCTGAACTTATTGAAAGGTTGGGTCTTTGCCATGAAAACTCAACCCCCTATTATCTGCAGGCCAATGGCTAGGTTGAAGCGATCAACAAAGTTGTCATTACTATGCTTCAATGGATGATAGGAATTCATAAGACAAGTTGGCACACAATGTTGTTCTCAACATTATGGGCCTATCAGACATCCGTCAAATCTACCACTGGATTTACACCTTTCCAACTAGTTTATGGTATCGAGTCTATCTTACCGATTGAATGTGAAATACCATATTTGAAACTAGCTGTTGAGCTTCTCCCCAATACATCCTCCAAAAAAGAGCATCTTTTTCATTTGATGCAATTAAAAGAAACATGTCGTGATGCTGCCCTAGTTATTGAAACTCAGAAGAAATGTGTTGAATCTCAATACGACAAGCATGTCAAGACACATGTTTTTTCTGAAGGTGATCTAGTTCTCCTCTACAAGCAGGATCATGATTAACTAGGGGTCGGTAAATTGGAGGCCATGTGGTGTGGTCCTTACATTGTCAAACATGCGTTGGAGAAGGGAGATTATGAGCTAGTCGATTATGATGGAATCCCTTTGAGTGAGCCTCAAAATGGGATTTACTTAAAGAAGTACTATGCTTAAGTCATCTTTGCATGAGTGATTTTGCTTTTAATGTATCATACTCTTGCATTCTTTTTCGTTGTTTGGTTTCGAACTTTAGCTGCTTACCTTGCATTGTGCTTGGTTTCCATATGTTGGTGTCTTCTCTACCCTACATTGGCTTCGCTGATGGCGCTAGTCATAGTACTCAGAACTTAGCATCTGCTACTTGGGCAATTTATGCACCTACAGATGAATTGATTAGTCTACATGGTGTTTGCCTTGGTCATGCAACTAACAATATCACAGAATACAGTGCAGTCATCGAATTATTGACCGAAGCTGTGTCTCTTGGAATCTGTCATCTTATTGTACAACTCGATTCGCAGTTAGTAGTCCTACAGTTGAGTAACGTTTACACCATTTGAAGTCCTACGTTATTAAGGGTATATTTATGAATTCGCTTCTTGGAACGTCATTTTGATTACATTGAATATCAAGACATTCCTAGATGTCTAAATACATTAACAAATGCATTGGATAATTATGTGTTAGACAGACATTTGAAAAATTTATAAAATCCAATCACACTTTCTATATACAACAAGTAAGCTGGTAGAAGCCTCATATATATATATAACGATAAAAGTTTTACAAAAAAGTGTTTTTGTCCGAAGACCAAAATATAAAAAATGTGAAGCACGTGGCTTCATATACAAATATAGCATCAAGGATGTTGCTCACTATAACATGTGACTGGTCGTGCTACTCTATGGAGCAGTCGATCGATGGAATTAGATACGCCCACTGTGTGGCGTTGATAATGCTTTGGGATATCATCGATAGAGGCATCGGGGATGTTCATCGTCATCCCCTCCAAGTTTTTCTCTATATCCTCATAGTCAGTAGTAGCTAATCCTGCTACCTTGATTCTCTCCCCTCGCCTCTGGATGAGGGATGAACCTAGAGATCGATGAGGTCCCATTTCTGCATCATCAAAGAGACTTTTGATTAGTCATCAGATAAAGAACACAAAAACATTTTATATTTAAAATCACAAAAACATTATAAAACAAAATTTACTTCTTACCTATGTTCCCCCATTGAGAACCTTCAGGAAGAACCAAGTCTGGATCACCTCGGAAGTATAAGCCAACATCTACGTAGTCGTCTACCATAAGCATCTAGGTCCTCAACCAATCAAATAAAACATCATTATACTTGAAAATAGGACCAGTCACATGTCGTTCCATGAGGTTGACCCACCTCTTCATTCTTGGATCCTATGGGGCAGGTATACCCCACTCTACTTGTAGGCGTAAGTTTGGAACCCTCTCCAGGAAAGACACCAAAATCGACCTGTATCCAAACTATTTCAAGTCACCTCTCCTGCACTTAGTCAACTGTTTTTTTATGCTTTTGAGAACCTCGTCACACCAGTTGAAAACTCGGGGCTCCATGCATTCCAATGCATACTGGAAATAGCTTTGAAGAGCCATATGGGGAGCTACACTCCCTACCAGATGCGTGATGGTGTAGAGGATAGTCCGTAGAGGTAAGTCACAGACATCTCTTAAAGAAAACTTGCCACTATGCTTCTGAGTACCTGGCTCATAATGTGCACCGATATAGTGGCTCATAGGTTCGCCACCCCCTCTATTACCTGTCAGTGTAACTCGAGCCCCACGACAAGACAACCCGGTCAAGAAGTAGATATCCTCGATATTTATCGCAATAATGTGAGCCCCCACATGGAATACATGTTGGTCCACATCCCACATGTGAACTAAGTATTCGAGCAACCTCAATTGGGTCCTCATGCCCTGGATCTTGAAGAATTTTAGCAGTCCACACTATTGGAGGACATTTATCATTCTCGAGTCATTCCCGACAAAGTAATCTTCATCCTCATGATCCTCTCTCACCATGCCAACATCCTTACCGTAGAAAACCTAAAATGGAACATAAAAGAGGGATTAGCACCTTCATCTTCTCCCTGGAAACTTTTTATTGGAAAATACATCTTGAAACAATTTTTGAATTACGCACTTCGAAGGCTAGGAGACCCGTACAATGGGGAGATGTCGCAGTCTATCCTTAAGTCCAACTTCGATGACCCTAGGTTGTCGCAGGGCACAATATAGGGCACCTGCAATGACCTCAACGCGTGGGTACCCTGGAAAACTTAACTCAAAAAGACATTTCTAACCAATGAAAAGAAAAAATTGATCCATGAAAATTTGAAGGAGATGAAAATTACGTGTTCAGCATAGACCGTTTGTCAAATGATCAATTGTGCCTCCTGCAATCCACACTGGAAGTTTGAGGTAAAATGGGGGTTTTGGAACAAAGTTTTGGTGAAGTAAGAATGGAGTAGTAAAAAGAAGTTTTTACCCATATTTATTTACTTTTTCACTTTTCCATTTCATTTTTTATATTATTTTATGTATTTTACCTAAACCCTAGAGTTGTAATGATATTACAAGTGTTTGATTTTTCGTAGGTGAGAAATCTAGGAGGGGAATATTGAACAAGGATACATATTTTGGGTTTGCTTTTATACATTTGTCATATGTACAAATCATTTTAGAGTTTTTCAAGAAAAACTCCGAGCTTAGTTTTTTGTCTTTCTCGTGATCGTAAATCAATGAGAACGTAGCCGAGTATACTTTTGTCTTTTTTCGTACTCATAATGGTAACACAAAAAATGAAACCTATGGAGTATCCTTTAAGCTCTTTTCACGCTCCGTAAAAACGAAAATATTGTCGAGCGACCTTATTCTTTTCACGCTCGTAAAAGTTTTTGAATAAAACATTTGATGGGCGGTAGATTATCACTTTTTCGGTCTCATCAGATTAACTTACGAAAAAGGAACTTGTGGAGTCCTCTTTAAGTGTTTTTCTGACTCTCTAAACATGAAAACCCCCTAAGTTTTCTCCCTTTGGACTCATTAAACAAACATCGAAAGACCCATACGGAACTGAACCACTCCTTCTTAGGGTTCATTAAATATACTATGAGGGACTCGTCTAAAGGATGATCTTACATCAACAAGCATATGTTATCCTCCTCAAGATTGCGTAAAAAAAAAGAGGTACTCGCCAGAAATGGTGGGAGAAAATTTGGGAAAGAAATGTGTCTATGTATTCGTGTTAGTGGCAGTAATAGTCGCTCTTGAACATGACACCCCCCTTCATCACTATATCTGGGTTGGGAAATCCGTTTGTCTCTCGTTTGACCATATGCATGTCTATATGTTCGGTCCTCCTTGAGTGAATTCTTTCAAGACTATTGTCGTGTCATTCATATGTTCAAGAGAAGTCCATCCATGATAAGCCTCCTATTGAGTCGGCCATATGCAGTTATAAATTTTCTACCATGTTGGCCTTCCCTATGTCAGTTTCAAATCATTTCATACTCTGATATATCTCAAATCTATTACTAATTTCATGTCATTGATGGGGGATACATTAAGGCCCTCCTGTGATGATTCTTTTCCTGTCAACTTCAAATCATTATCCAGGAATAAGACTTAGAAATCATTCGGTACCTTAGAGCCTGCATGCCTCAATGTAAGCTCTCTTCACTTTCAACAGTGGGTTCACATCATTGACCCTTGATTAGGAGATTCCATCGAGTGTTTGACTTCAAATCCTTTATTCACACTCATTGGATTGTACTGGAGTACCTTGGGAGTCATTAACATCAATGGTGATTTCCCTCGCACTTGTTAATGGTTCTCAAAATTGACCGGTAATCAAGTGGCTTCTACCATGTTTGACTTCAACACCTGTAATCGCATGGTTAGATTCATACTTAGGGACGATGGACTTGAAGACCCTGATTCATACCATTCTCTCCTAGGCTTCAACGGAGTATTCACGATTTGTATTAACACATAGATCCACTTTGTATGTCTCGTGACTATGTCTGGATTTGAAGTCTTTAAAGCATAGATCCACAATGTATTCTAGGTGGCTATGTTGATTCATGGTGACATGGATCCATGGTGTATATTAAGTGGCCATGACTCATTTAACACTTTGTAATCTGAGTATGGGAATGCCTACCTCGGACAATGGTATATTATTATGCTAATGCTTGATTGTTTACAGGTTCCTGACTGATGTGCTCTTTGTTTTCGACACACACATTCTACAAAGTATTTTGACTGTCACAAGTTCTAGCCTCATACTTTGGGGGGCATTCTGTTACACATTATTTTGGTCATCTTAGTGATCCATTGACAACATGTGTGCATGTTCCCAAAAAGAGCTTGTCTTCATGAGGAAAGTGACTGAATTTCTCTTCTCAAAAACCCTGTTAAGGAAGGTCATCGCAGGCTACATCATAAGCAGGGTGCAACAATGCCTGGTCATTGCACTCTGTCCTAAAACTGGTTTGTAATGTCTCTACATGTTTCTCTACATCTAGGGTGTGACGATGTCAACAAGCTAAGAAAAAGTTGAGCTTCACAAAAGTTCTAGAAGGGGATCTTCTAGAAGATGAGATAGTATATGTATGGTTGGGATCCTACTCGCTTCTCTGATTTGGTGGGATCATCCCAATCTCTTTAACCGTATATTTTTCCCCTATATAAAGAGGGATTTCTCATGGAAAAGGTTAAGCAAGAAAGTAAGATTATTGAGCGTTAAATTGGCTAAGATTGTATGGAGAATTCTGCATTAGATCATTCTTGAGAGCCTCATTTCAGTTCATCGAGTCATTGTGGATCTTCTTCATTCAAGATTGGATCAAGTGTGTGTGTTGGAGCAAAGGGTCATCAGAAGGGGACCTTGCAACATCAAGGCTTTGGTTGTAATCTCCACTTTCACTTTAATATAATACAATGATATGTTTATTTCCCATAAAACTTATCTCGTTTTATTATATGATTCCTTGATCACGTACATAGGTTCTCGTTGAGTATGCTATATTGGTTTCACTTTGGTTGGCTTGTGTTCCCTTGTAGATCCAATATCACGAGAGAAAAGGAGTGGAGCTAGGATGACAACAACAAGAGGAAGCGATATTTAAACAGTATGTTGCCCATCTCTTGCTGGATAGTAAACTCAATGATTAGAGCTTAGGGAAAGTGTCATATTCTGTTATGTTTTGTTCTTGATCTAGGTGGATTTAGGGAAAAAAATTTATGTCCACATTTACCGATAAGTCTTATAAAAACCACTTCATCCACTTTACATGGATTATAGAGGGATCTCTTGAAAAATATCCTTGACCTAGGGCAATATCTACCCAATAGGATACCTCGTCAACTCTCCCATATTCAAGATTGAAAAGTCACATAGTGTCTTTGAGCTATTAATTGTTTGATATAGTGATCTTTGATGCACATAATTAGATGACTTATTTATTAGTTGAATTCACTTATCATGATGTTATGACTTGAGATCCTTGGAGGGTGTTCTCGTTTGTCTTTGCAAGACCTAGTTGGTGGATAGTTTTAGGAGAACAAGCCTAGTTTGGCCTTCCATGGGGATACAAGCCCACAGGTTGGATGCCAGGGGCCCACATGTTGGATGAGAGAGATCAGACTTGGAAGGCCTTGATGATGACTTGGACAACATATCCCAACCCTCATTTTCCAAACGATTTTCCCAGGAGGGGAAAAACATCTTATTTTTGAGCTTGATGTCATGCTTTGGGGGTTAGAGCATGGTGGTGAGGTGCCACTCTGTTGACACATGGATGTTTTGAGGAGAAGAGGGTCTTCACCATGATGAGAGTGATTAGATTCTTGACATGTGGTCTTTGGAGGCCTACCCATGCTTCTCCAACACCAAGGACTTCCTCAAAGTGGCAAATCGTCCCCTAAAGGGTAGGCATCCTTCTAAAATTAAGGTTTTATTTGTGCAAAAAGTGAAATTTTAAGTGAATTTTTTAATATTTCTTTGTTAAGGGGGAAAGATTAGGGTTTTTGACCCATAATCTTGTGGTTTACTCCTTAATTTATGGACACGTCACTTTGGTGACATTTTGTATAAATAGAGATCATAAGATCTCATTTTTAATATAACTCTCCCTCTTCTGAGAGGATTTGGTCTGAAATTTGCGCCACACTTTTCTCTTTTTAGCTCTTGTGCACTTGTTTATGGCGATGTATTGGTGAATGGTTGATGGAATTCTAGTGCTAGCCTTGGATGATGTTTTCTAACTCTTGTGGTGGATTATCTTGGCATTTCTCTTGATCTTGGTATAGTTTTCTACTATTATGCTATCAATTTTTCAAGTCAAGTATTGTTATGCTAGGATCTCGGTGGGAAGTATAAGGGCATACACTCCCACCATAGTCTTCATAATTTTTATTGCTTCATTTCATTGATTATACAAGGGTTTGCGAAGAGAAGTATAAGAGCATACACCCTCTTAGCTTAAACTCTAGCCTATAGAAACTTCCCTTTGGAAGTAAAAGGGATTACACCCCCAAGGAGGTAGCTTCTCTAGCTCTTTGTTTATTTGACTCCATTATCCCAATAGCAAAGGAACTAGTCATTCTTTTTTGCATTGGAGATATAAAATCATTGCCTTGGGAAACACAAATTTTGGTCTTTTGAAAGGTTTCTTGCTTGAAGTTGATTTGCCTCATTGAGAGGAGTCTTCCCCCACTAGGGCATCCCCTCTCTCCCACTACTCTAATTTGTTTTAAAAACTTTAACCTACATCCATTAGGGCTGCATAACCCTATATACTAACACCCTCATAACTCCTAAACTAACCCTAGACTAACTCCTAAATTTTGCTCACCTACTCTACTAACTAGGGCACATCTTTTGGGCTAGTTCTTGGTACTTTTCCATGGTTGATTTTGTTGTTGCATGCCACTGAATTCTACAACCATAAGGCTCCAATTTTATGCATAAAACACATGTTTACAATGGCCATCTTCTCTAGCTTCTTAAGTGCCATCTTTCAGCCTAAATTCATTGCTAATCTTGATGTTGATTTACTTAACTAGTCTAGATCTTTGTATGTTGATTTAGATGTTTTATTTTCTTATATAAATTGTCATTTACTGCTGCAAATTAGGGACAACAATATTAAATTTCTGATCCAACTAACATACATAATTGAAAAATGTATTTTCTTGTTTCTCGGGTAGGTACAATCATCCGTAGAAGTACTATACCTATGGGGCATCAATTACTTGACTTACAAGGCATATTTCCCACCTTTCATCACACTTAGACTTGAATTATAGGGGCTTCAATTCCATCCATCTCCATCTTAATCCCTCAAGGTCACCAGGATCACCTCCCTAGAGTGACCTAGTCACCCTTGAAGTGTGGGACCTACATAGAGGTGACATTGGGTGTAGGATTTTCAAGTTGTATCACTTTCTTTGTGGTTGGGTTAGGATTTTCCCAACCTACAACTTGTGCTATAATAGGCCGCAAAGCACATTTTCAGATATTTTTGTGGCACACTAAATTATGGTTTAAGATATGTCTAAAACAGTGATGTACAATTGCAGGGATATATGTATTTTGATTGGGTAGGGAGTGCAAGTGAAAGAAAGAGTACTTATGGTGTATGTTTCAGTTTGGGATCTGTTATGATTTCTTAGGCTAGTAGGAAACAAAAGTTTGTCGCACTCAAAACTATAGAGGAAAAGCATATTGCAGGTTGTGCTGCTTGTACAAAAGTAGTATGGCTCCGTAAACTGGTTTCTGGACTATTTGACCAGGTGTTGGATTCAACTGTGATATACTGTGATAATCAAAGTTGTATGAAGCTTTCAGAGAACCCTGTGTTACATTACAATTCGAAGCACATTGAGATCAAGTAATACTACATACGTGATAAAGTCCATAAGGGAGAAGTGGAGCTCCAGTACATATGCATCGATGAGCAATTAAAATATATTCTTACGAACCCCTTTTCCAAAGGGACTTTTGTATACTTCAGGAACAAGTTGGGGCTTTTGTAGATTACTCTCTTGGTTGAGGGGGAGTGTTTATATTCTTGCATTGTGGATAGTCATTTTGTTGTTGGAATGATATTCTCCCTGTGGATAATGGTGTAGGTTGGAAAAATTACTAATGTATCATGAATTGACATTTTTTGCAGAAAATGGTCCAGGACTGTGTTGATGGGTCTTAAATCCCTTGACTCAACAGTAGGAACCAAAACTTCCACCAAGGCCCAATTAGACTCTGGAGCGTTTGGAGTGGAATGGTTTTCCAGATCTTTTGATCTAGACAAATTATCGATGGGCTTTGTGTTTTCTTGTGAAGGCTCTTCCTTCAGTTAGGACAATTATTTTTCTGTATTTCTCTTGGGTGGGGTTCGTATGAGAGATGCAAGCCAGTATAAACCAACTTGACAAATGACAGGACATAAGTTTTAACTATTGGGAATAGGTTGAGCTTGGGATAACCCACTGCTCAAACATGCAGACATCGATTCTATGCCAAAGGGCCTAGTACTAATACATTAACCAAATGAGCATCCAACCACTATATGAGAAAACTAATTAACAAAAAGAAAACACATATGTAATCAAGATCACGGTAAGAAAAATAATTCATCTACCATAACATTCATCACATAACAACACAATGATTTATCTTCATCATTAAAGCAAAGAACATCGAAACATTGCACTAGATAACTTGACAACATAATTAATTGCTCTTACTCATTTACTGCATCATTCAGGGAAAAGGATAGGAAGTAATTCTTCTCCAAGTCTAATCACATACATCTGATGAAAATAGCTTGTCTTTGGTCTAGAAGGACCTCTCAATTCATAGCAGTCTCAAAATAATTATCAACAACCAAAAGAAAGAGTTCTTACAACAACCATCGACCTTTTGTTCGTTGGTCAATGTCTCTATTTATAATATAAAGTTTAATAGTAATGAACAACTAAATATAGTTCAATCCAAACAAAAATTGCCACGTGGCATGATCATCCAACAATTTCTTTAACAGTCCACCTGAGATGTCTCTTGAAAAGGGTGACTTCTTTCATATTCAGACCAGCTGATAAACAAATCTTCATAGGTGTGTGCCCATGGGAACCTGTGTTGTTCCATAAGGGCAGCATATACTCCTCTGATATCCACTGCATGCACTCGGTACTTCACCAAACTGAAATACAACTTTTGTAGCATGACCTGAGCTCTGATCGGGTGTTCTGTGAATTGTTGCACTTGCCCTAGCTTTGCATCGGTGACCTTTGCGCACTCTGCGGCCCATAGCGAGTCTTACTTGGCATGTTTCTTGAATACGTCGCTTAGGTCGACAAATTCATCGGGGGTATCGAACTCGGGAAGACCGACATCCTTCATCACTTTATTAACTTTACCCCAATGTTTCTGGCACTTGGCCCACTACTTTTGTATTTTGTGGTGTGGCTCTTAGGACATCTTAGCCCAGTATTCGACAGACTTCCTCATGCGGTCGAGACTACTTTTGCCTACCAGCCGAATGCCATGTCTTTTCTTTTCTCGACCCTACTGAACTGCCTCAATATATTTGAGTCTCTCTACCAGTTGTTGTGTCGTTTCATGCCATCCCTCCACCTCCTTGCATGCTGCGAGAGATATAAGAGTGTCCTCCTGGAACTCGACTATGTTTGCGGTTAACAGGTGCCTTTCTTTCCTGAACTCGTAGTAAAATCCATTGAACTCACCTTTCAGATACACAACAATCTGCGTAGTGCTCTTATAGTACTCGACCAGATGGTGAACATGTTCGAGATCCTTTAGGGTGGCAGCTAATTCCTCATCCCTCCTGGATCTATCTTGGGCAGCATCAGAGAGGGATTTTCCCATGCCAATCAGTTCAGACGTACGATCATTTGCTGTGTTGATTAACTTCTCCTCTGTGGTTACTAAGATGGAGTGATCCAAGGTGATCCTTCTCTTTTTTGTCATCCTTTGAATGATTACCTTTCTCTTTTGATCATAAGAGATCGCATAGATGTCT
Organism: Picea mariana; assembly: GCA_032191745.1. Taxonomy (NCBI): domain Eukaryota; kingdom Viridiplantae; phylum Streptophyta; class Pinopsida; order Pinales; family Pinaceae; genus Picea; species Picea mariana. The sequence goes on along the minus strand of JASDQU010308914.1, from coordinate 50,674 downwards.
GCTACCTCATCTACCAGGTCTGGTATCTACTGATCGCCCCATGTGAGGTTGTTTCCCAGGCTTCTCGCAGTGTATATTTGTTCAAGAGTGGGCTCTCGAACTTCCTCGTTCAGCTTTATAGATCCGACCTCTACTTGTTTCTCATCAGAGATTTGAGTATTGGGTAGAATAGAGGTGTCAGGTATAGACTCATTACTTACTTTCTTGTCGGCCGTAGAACTACCGACTTCCTTTTACAGAGGTTCGCCACTCGGGCCTGCCTCTGTTTCCGGTTCATCAAACTCCCTTGTGTCGAAGTCACCTTCATCTTTCGTTTCCTTTTGTGATACCTCCTTGTCATGAACCTTGGGCCCAGGGGAAGAGGTTTTCTCGGGACCTGGGGAAGGGGTTTTTTCAGGACATTCTTCCTCTTGGATGTGCACCAGGGTAACCCGAGAGGGGTCTAAGCTCTCATTGTCACTGTATATATGTATAAGTGTGCTCAAGGGATTGAGAACTTATGTTTCTATCAAGACCCAACCTATCTCTGATTAATTTTCTCCTCCTTCCGAGGGATTGATTGGCGATGTTGTGGATTCAGGGTTCCCTAACCCATTGGTGTTGTCGGGAACTATGGGATCATGATTGCTTGAATCTGTTGGGACTCTTTGGACGGTAGTTGAAATCCTAGGACTTATGACAAGATATGGGTCATCCTCCATCTGATTCATTAGTAGCAGAGTTTGTTGGTATAAAAGTGCACCCTTTTCTTGTGCAGTTTGATCTTCAGGGGGATCCCTGATTTGTACCGGGGAATCCTGATGAACTCCCACAACCTCAGCGTCTTCTTAGGAATCAATTATTCCTTCATCAAATTCATATTGTGTTGCACCTTCACGGTGTCAACTCATTTCTTGAACTGCCTACTCCAAAAATGTTGCCTGCTCTTTGTAGTTCATAGCTCTAAACCTGGTTCCTCAAGGATCATCTTTTTTGGATGCCACCTCATTCTATTCTTGAGCATTCTCAGGAAAAATTTCATCCTCAAACCATTCATGGGCATAGGGCCAACATGATGATACCTATGATGCGTGTTGTAGGACCAATCCCTTGGGATCGTGTTTGCGAAATCGGCCTGTTTGGAACCGAAATGCCAATTGACCTAGCCCAACTTGTTTAGCATGCATGGTGTCTTTGACCATGCAGAAGCTGATATGAAACCCATATGGTATGAAATCCCTCTTCTTGTATTTTACTAAAGTTGCATTGTATCCTTGTAGGATGGTTTGATAGAAAATTTACCCTAACACTAGCCGATCGAGAACATAAATGGGCAATAAGTGGGGTTGCCTTGGGGCATCAAAAACCCTGATGTAGGTTTCTCGTTCATCTAAATACCAGTGACCAATTTTGGCTATAACCTTCTTTGCCTCATCTGACAATCTAGGGCATTCTTTCCCGAAGAGAAAGAAGTAAATGCATGCAATAAACTGATCACAGATAACATCATAGGATTTCTTGTACCTGTTTTCCCACAGGATACTGAAGTATACATGGACCACGAGCTTCAAAGAGTGCCAATTCAGGTTCATCCCAGCAAAAGAGTTCCTGGCGCAAATGACGTCCAATAGATATGAGGCATATAGAAGGAGGGGGTATCTCCCTCCTTCGGCACTTGATCCTGTCTTATGTAGGTGCTTAGCTGTTTGGAGATGATGCCACCCCAATTAAAACCCATGCCTGAAATGGAGACTGTAGAAGCTAAAGGCATCCAAGCCTCTGAAAACCGGGAGCAGTCCTTCTCTCCATGCAATCTACAGAGAAGAGCCATGATATATATGTATGGTTCCCTAAGATTAGTCATTGGATACTAGCTGACAGTCCAATTTATGAACTTTTTGTCTTCCCTCCACCAAGACGCCATGATTTTGTTGGTATCGTGTGATGCATAGAAACTCAAAATGAAATCAGTGCTCAACTTTTCTCTAGACTCATTGAGCTTGTAGTACCTCTGAACCTCTGATGGCGAGAAGGTCCCGATGCATTCACCATTATCATCATTAATCAAACATTTTTGTGCATCACCATGATCAGTGAGCCACTTCAGGAGCTCAATGCAAGGGAACACCATAGACCAGCTTTCCACCATGTGAAAATAAGCCCTACGAATATTCGGGAGGATCTCATCATCTAGATTCCTTGTATCACGATCCTTGTGCGAGGCATATTCGAGGGGTTCTTCTTTCTTTATTTTCTTAAACATTTCTTCCTAGTGAGGAAAAGACGTATTGGCTCTGGTACTTGCCTCTGTACCTTCAAACATTGGGGGATAGACAAAGGGATCCTTGGTGATCATCTTAATGACAGACACCAGCTTGGAAGCGAATTCTATTTGTCTTGCAACTGCTGGGGAGGAGCCTTCTCCTACTTCTGGTTCTTGTATCTTCGACGCTCTTGGCGAATTTCTAGTGGAGGGATTCTTCAGAGGCATTGTTCCTATATTTAAAACCACCCTTAAAACATATATACAGAGCAGCGTTGGGTGAGAACATATAAAAATGGAGCGTAAAATCGTAAGCGGACCCATACCTGTAATGCTTTCTAAGATAACGGTTTAATACTCACTGGACTTTGGATGCTTCTTCCAGACTATTAGCTTCGCTCTTTTGTCTGTTCTGAACTTCTTGCTACGCAGAATGGGATCATGCACAATGACTTGAAAAGAATATAACTAGGAGATACTATTAGTCATATCAATTAGTTAATGCGAGTAATGGATGTGGATTCAAAATAAACCATTGTCGGATTTCTGCAGATAAATCTCAATTGGTTGACGGCGGAGGCGCGGAGGAGGATGCATTGTATCGGCAGGTTTAACGGTTCCTTTTGATTCATGCATGATTTAGAAACTTATGCGTAATCTTACCAATTAAATAATAGCTTTGAATGTGGCGTACTTGACATAATTAAGGGTTAAATGTCTTGTCACATCACTTCGATGTATAGATCGGGGATCGGCTATTATCAGAGTGTGTACTTATATTGACATGCTCTTGATAAAACTTCCAACGCCGATGATATCGGGGTTGGTGATCGGGGGTGTCACTCTTCCTTTTGCACGATGCGTAATATTACATCTTTCTGCCAAAGCCGAACAGATCGGTCTTCAGCAAAATCCTTCCCGAGGTTTATTCACATGAAAGAAACGCTCTCATCAATCTACGCCGATGAAGGTCGGCACTCAGCTACTTTGAATTTCCAAATGATTTTTCCACCTTTAACGTTCTCCGATGCCTAACTTCTCAAGTGAGTCAGGGAAAATTCTGGGTCATCGATTCCTTGGGTGGTAATCAAGTCTCTTTCAGAGTTAATATGACTCTTTGTTTGCATGTTCAAGCAATCTTTAATTAATTCAATCATGAAACATATAAGATGGGAGAAGGTATCGGATTAATATTGAAGTGAAAAAGGTCAATGAAAAATATCATGTGGTACCCAAAAAGTAAATGGTCACATAATTTTTAGGGTGTGTTGAGCACTCAACAAATGGCGATTCACTGGGCGGATGCAGAATCTATGTTCCTTTTTTTTTTTATTGGAAGTATTGTTTTAGGGCTTGGCCATTTATTGGGAGGGCATCAGGTTCCCCCTCAAGTTTTGCAATCGATAAGTACCTATCGGGATTTTCTCGGCCACTTGGAAAGGTCCAAGCCATAGGTTCTGAAACTTAGAATGTTTCCCTTTTGGTTAATTTTCTCTATCCCACTTAAGGACTAAGTCTCCTACCTCAAAACTCTTTTATTTAGCCTTATGCTTATCGAACCATCTTTTTACTGTCTGTTGATGAGATAATAATTTTGACTTAGCCTTTTCTCTCTCCTCTTCCAGCATGAGTAGGGTATCGATTCATTGTTGCGTGGCCGATGAGGGTTCCTCATTGGAATCTTGGGCCAATTGAAGGGATAGCAGATAGAGCTCGTTTGGGAGGTTGGCTTCTTGCCTGTAGACAAGAAAGTATGGAGAATTTCCTATGGCTTCTTTTGGTGTGACCCTATAGGCCCATAGAGAATTATGAAGTTTGTTATGCCAATTCCTTTGGTTATCTGTAACCATCTTCTTTAGTATCCTCACTAGGTTCTTATTAGTTGATTCTGCCACACCATTTCCTTGAGGGTAGTAATTTGCGGAGTACTTGATTATGATTCCTTTGTCCAGAGCAAACTCGGTCAGTAGAGTAGAAGAGAAGTAAGTTGCATTATCAAAGACCAAAACAGAGGGAACACCAAACCTTGTAATCAACTGTTGTTCTATAAATTGGATTACTACCTTCTCACTTACATGAGTCAGAGGGATGGCTTCCGCTCATTTTGTGAAATAGTCAGTGGCAGTAAGAATGTACTTGTGTAGTTTTAAATAGCTAGGCGTAATCTCTCCTATGATATCCAATCCCCACTTCTCAAAATCCCTCGAAACAATCACAGGTTGAAGCGGGACTACTGCCTTTTTCTCCTTCCCCGCGCTTATTTGACAGGTCTTATAGTTTCTAGCGTAAGTGTGGGCGTCTTTGAATAAGGTGGGCCAGTAATAACTGGCTCTCAGGATCTTATGAGCGGTGGTGCTTCCTAAAAAATGTCCTTTGGTGGGGCCTTCATGGAGTTCTTTTAACAATTTGTCGTCTTCACGTTCGAGACATCTCAACAATACCCTGTCATAGTTGATCCGGAAGAGCACCGAATTTATAAGGCGATATTGCGCAGACTTTAATCTGAGGGATCTCCTTTCTCCAGGGTTGAGGTTTTCGAGACAATTCTGATGATATAGAAGGTAAGATAAATCCGTATACCAGGAGTCTTGTGCTGGGGATATGTATGCTACTTCACCACACCATAGTGTTATTTCATTTTCCCACCCAGATTCTTCATTTACTTGATCCTGGGCTTCGACTACGAGCTTGCAAAAACCTTTCCCTTTTACTAGATTGGAAGGTTTTATGTCTAGACCAAACTCCTAGACTACTTCCATCCAGTTTCCTCTCCTTTCTCCCATTTCTTGTTGGGTAAACAAGGATCGGACTGCGAGATGTGGCACAATCACCTTAGTGTGATTCTTGAGAATGTAAGACCTGGAATGCTTTACTGCCTTATAGACCGCGTAGGCCTGCTTGTCTATTGCAGGATAATTGAGCTCAGCTCCTTGAAGATTGGTACTCATAAATGACACTGGGTCTTCGTTGTTTTCATCATCCTTCTGAGTCAAAACCGCAGCTAGCGATTGGTCGGAGGTGAAAGTATAAAGGTTAAAGTCCCTATTAAAATCGAGACTTCGCAACACCAGGGCTTGGGATATGGCTGCTTTGATATTGTTGAAAGCATCTTTTCGTTCATCATCCCACTTAAGTTTGGTGTCCTTGCGAATCATCTTTTGTAAGCGTTTGATAATTTCGGCGAAGTCGGGAGTGAATTTCCTCACAAAATTGATTTACCCGAAAAAGGACTGCATAGCTTTCTTGTTATGGGGTATCAGAAGTTGAGCTATGGCCTTAATCCTTTCGGGGTCTATGAGAATCCCTGCTTGAGATATAATGTGACCTAACAATTTACCTTCCTTGACACCAAAGATAGTTTTCTTAGGATTCAGTGATATACCGTATTTCCTGCATCTCTCAAAAATCTGAGTTAAGTGTTGGATGTGTTCTTATCTATTCTTTGAATACACTGTTACGTCATCTAAATATACTACCACACACTTATTGATAATTCCCTGGAAAGCCATGTCCATGGCCCTTTGGAAGGTTTCTCTTGCATTAATTAAGCCGAAAGGCATGCGCTTATAAGCGAAGGTTCCCCATTTGGTTCAAAAGGTGGTTTTTAAATGGTCTTCCTATGAAACCAACACTTGGTTGTATCCTGAGAAACCATCTAGCAGAGAGAAAATATCTGATCCCGACATGGTCTATAGGAGTTGTTCCAACGACAGGACATGATAATTGTCCTTTTTTGAACCTCGGTTGAGGTTCTGAAAATCTACGCATAATCGAATTTCTCCTGACTTTTTCCTCACCGGAACAAGATTTTCTACCCAGGTGGAATGCCTAACTTGGAAAATTATCTTCACATCTAAAATATTCCTTAACTCCTGATACATGAGAGGTTCCAAGGATGGATGATACTTTCAGAGCTTCTGTTGGAAAGGCTTCATTTTAGGTTTCAACGGGACGGTGTGTTGAATAATGCGAGTTTCATACGTTTTTAAATCCTTATAGGACCATGGGAAAACATCCTGGTATTGTCTGAATAATTTGAGGTAGGCTTTATGTTCTTCCTTGGATATATTTTTTCCAAGATTTACATGCTTTGGGTTTTCTAGGGTCCCAAGATTTACAGTTTCATGGAAGGAACAAGAGATACTAGTCTTTGCGTTTTTGGGTCCTTTGAATCGTTCCTTTAGATCAAACAGATTCTCTAGATTAGCTATCCCTTTCGAGATTCTGTGAGCCTTTGATTTATCCATATGTTTTTCTGTCCAAGGACCAGTTTTTGTTGATTCTCTTGGAATTCTTTATCGTCAATAGCAAGATCCTTGAAGTTGTCTTGGTTAGTTAAGAAGCTTAAGATCTGTTCATCTCCCTCAAAGACTTTCCAATTAGAAATGTTATTAGGTACCGACGGCTTGTAGATCAGCTCTACAGTGAATCGGGAGGCTTCATAATCTTATAAAGCCGACAGTCTAGAAGAAACTATGGCTAAGGAGTCAACAAGAATATTCTTTTCTCTAGGGATTGTAGTGATATTGAAAGCCCCAAAGCATTATATTAGCCTATGCACCTCCTACTAGTAGTTCTTAATATGAGGTGAATTGCAGTGTATGGTATTTCTTACTTGTCTAATAATGATTTTAGAGTCTTCAAAAAATTTCAGTTCCTTGACATCCAGGTCTATGGCTTTCTTTAACCCCTGTACTAGGGTTTCATACTCGGCAGTGTTATTGGTACACTCGAATTCTAGCCTACAGGACAAGAAATGACATTTACTCTTCGGATCGATGAGGATGCAACCTGCTCCTGACCCTTCTTGTGATTTAGATCCATCAAAATAGAGGGTCCAAATTTGTGAATGACAATCGCCCCTTTCTCTCCCATCACCAGCATTTTGTTCTTCGTTCTTTTCTTTCACCAGCTCTAGCGCGGGGTTTTGACGGAAGAGAGAATCTCCCATCAGCTTCGAGGATTCTTCTTGAAAGATAATTTCGGAGTTTTTAGTAAGCGGAACATTAGACATGAGAGGAGAGAAGTTGCCGAAGTGAGAATCACAAGAATAATTTCCCAATATGGGGAAGTCGGTGGAGGCTGGTTCGTTCACCAGATTAGTGACCATATGCTTCAGATATCTGTCCCTATTGATTTTGATCATGTTCTTGTATCCCTTCAGCGGTAGCCAAAGGTGTGCCCAGTCTATACTAAAATATCCATTTATCTTTTCAGACCAATCTCGGCTTAACAATAGCCCATATGCCTCAAGGATATCCACCACAATGATGTCAATCACCTGCATGAAATCAGGATGGGTTGCTATCTTGATCATCACATCTTTGAGTTCTCCCATGACCTTGACCTGGGTTCTATCTAGTTGTATGACATGCTTATCACTTTTGAAAGGGACAACACCCAACTTATTACAAACGGCCAAGGGCATCACATTAGAAGACGCTCTAGAATCAACCAAACAATTGTGAAGATTTATGTTGAAAACTTCAAACGTTAAAAGGAAAGGGAGTACAAAAGGTCTCTCCTTCCTACCTTCTGAGTAGGTATTTACAGTCGTCTTGCTTGCCAAATCTATTGAGGATAGATTCTTCTTCTGGCCATTGTCCATGGTCGGGTCTTCTACCGAGCTCAGATCTTGCAACAGAAAATGTTTCTGCTATGGAATCCTATATATGTCCATAACTAATATATTATCCTTTATCTTTTTCAAATCTCTGATTACGTTGTAATCTAGTTTTGGGGATTCCTTGGTATGGATGATTATAGGCTTTTCGCTAGGAGAGAAAGGTATTTTCGGGTGATTGGGAGTTAACTTACTTTGTGAAGACATGGTGGCATCGGTATTTTTTGAGCTGGGTTGACCTTTACTACGTGTCTGTATTACCGAAACTTTCCTAGGTTGTTCTCAAGGCTCAAACAAATCATATGAAGGAATGATTACATCGGGATCCCATATCAGCATGGTTGTGTCTCATGGTGGGTTGGCTTCTTCTTGATCAAAAATATTTATGACTGAGCTGGTTGAATTTTTAGTTAGGGAGACTTCGTCCAACAAACGATTGGCCATTAAATTCATGGTGTGGACCCATTGAGGGCATTCTCTTTCAGAGTGGTTCTCTTGGTGATAAGTGCAGAAAGAATCAGACACAACATTCCCTAGGTCAATGTTTAGGTTGGCTGGGGGAGGTTCAATTTCCTTGAAAGGCCGGTTTCTTTTAAAGAAAGGATTATAGGGATTTTGGCCTTGGTTTCGCTCTCCTATACTTCTTTTCATGTCTATAATATAATTTTATAGTTTCTTGACCATGCACTGCAGATCTTCTATATCTCCATTACCCTTGTCGGGAGTTTGTTCAGCCGATTTCCCCGACGGCCTAGTCAAAAGGAGTCCCCTCCTAGGAGGAGGCTGGCTCTCCTTTTTTACTAGGGAGGCCTGGCCTTCTTTACATCCTTTCATTTGGAATTCTATCGTTTTAGCCTCTTCAAAATTTTCCACAAGGGTTTTCTTGGTGGCTCTTTCTATGAACATGGAGATAGAGGCTGGGAGCGCATTGGCATACACCTTGATTTGCAACTCTTGAGTTGGTTTCACTGCGGGCTGGAATTTGTTTAAGATGGTCGTGAATATTTGATTGAAATCTTTGACCCTCTCTTTTGGGGTCATGGTGGCTGCGAACAACTCAACCATCGGGGCTTCTGTAGTAGTTTCTCCTACATATTTGTATAGGAAATCCTTTTGGAACTTCGTTCCGTTGGTTATAGATCCTACTGGCAAATTAAAATACCACGTGGAAGCTGAGTTTTCAAATGTGTAGGGGAAAATTATGCATACTACATCTTCGTTTTGGACGTTCATAAGACTGATCACAAGTATGAATTTCTTAATATGGTCTTTAGGAAAACTTGAAGTTTTGGGATCGTACTTGGGGAGCAGCTTTTCCAGGTGTCGGGAAAGATTGTGTACTCATCTAGGGACGGCCACGGCGTCTCCGACCAACCAAGGTTGGTTGTCTTGAAGTGGAACTTTTGTTTCCTCCTCATGAAAGTTGTTCCCTTCCATATCTTCAGATTCGGAGTCAAGTTATTCTTCTTCCAAAAAGTTGTTAGGCTTGGAGATGTTGTCGGCTGGCATCTCGGGTATTAGATCAAGAGGTTCTTGGATTTCAGTAATTGCAAAATCTATTAAGTATTCGACGGAGTGTACGAAAACTTCGTCGGGAGTGATGGATACTAGTCTTCTTTGTTGTTTTCTTTGAGGGAGGATGGGAGTGAAGGACTATGCGTCGATTTGCTGGGCATAGGCTCTAGTAATCCTCCTGAATTGATCCACTTCCTTGTGGGGGAGAGGGTAAGGTATTTCAGGGTGAAAAGGTTCTTCCTTGGGTTGGGGTGAGTTACCCGCTTCGGGAGTACTCAGTAAATGTGGGTTGTCTATTGGATGACTAGCCATGCATGTGGGCCATTGTGAATCTGTAGGTTGTTCATAATGTTATATAACTTGTATATTTAGCCATTCATTCTGCAAGCCCTCCTTCTAGCACCAATTCTGTTGATGGGTCTTAAATCCCTTGACTCAATAGTAGGAACCAAACCTGCCACCGAGGCCCAATTAGACTCTGCAATGTTTGGAGTGGAATGGTTCTCCAGATCTTGCGATTTGGCCAAATTATCGATAGAATTTATGTTTTCTTGTGAAGGCTCTTCCTTCAGTTAGGACAGTTACTTTTTTGTATTTCTCTTGCATGGGGCTGGTATGAGAGATGCAAGCCAGTATAAACCAACTTGACAAATGACAAGACAAAAGTTTAACTATTGGGAAGAGGTCGAGCTTGGGATAACCCACTACTCAAACATGCAGACATCGATTCTATGCCAAAGGGCCTAGTACTAATACATTAACCAAATGAGCATCCAAATACTGTCTGAGAAAACTGATTAACAGAAAGAAAACACATATGTAATCAAGATCACAGTAAGAAAAATAATCCATCTACCATAACATTCATCACATAACAACACAACGATTTATCTTCATCATTAAAGCAAAGAACATCAAAACATTGCAACAGATAACTTGACAACAAAATTAATTGCTCTTACTCATTTACTGCATCATTTAGGAAAAAGGATAGGAAGTAATTCTTCTCCAAGTCCAATCACATACATCTGATGAAAATAACTTGTCTTTGGTCTAGAAGGACCTCTCAATTCATAGCAGTCTCAAAATAATTATCAACAACCAAAAGAAAGAGTTCTTACAACAACCATTGACCTTTTGTTCATTGGTCGATGTCTCTATTTATAATATAAACTTTAACAGTAATTAACGGCTAAATATAGTTCAAGCCAAACAAAAATCGCCATGTGGCATGATCATCCAACAGTTTCTTTAACAGTCCACCTGAGATGTCTCTTGAAAAGGGTGACTTCTTTCATATTCAAACTCGCTGATAAACAAATCTTCACAAGTTTGAGCCCATGGGAGCCTGTGATGTTCCATAGGGGTAGCATATACTCCTTTGATATCCACTACATGCGCTCGGTACTTCACCAAACTAAAGCTCAGCTTTTGTAGCATGACCCGAGCTCTGATCGGGTGTTCTGCGAATTGTTGCACTTTCCCTGGCTTTACATCAGTGACCTTTGCACATTCTTCGGCCCATGGCGAGTCTTGCTCGACATGTTTCTTGAATACGTCACTTAGGTCGACAAATTCATCAGGGGTACTAAACTCGGGAAGACCGACATCCTTCATCACTTTATTAACTTTACCCCATTCTTTCCTTTTCTTGACCCTGCTGAACTGCCTCAATATATTCGAGTCTCTCTACCACTTGATGTGCCTTTTCATGCCATCGCTCCACCTCCTTGCACGTTGGGAGCACCATAAGAGTGTCCTCCTAGAACTCGGCTATGTTTGCGGTTAATAGGTGCCTTTATTTCTTGAACTCATCGTAAACTCCGTTGAACTCACCTTTCAGATACACAATGATCTGCGTAGCGCTCTTGTAGTACTTGGCCATATGGCGAACATGTTCGAGCTCCTTTAACGTGGCATCTAATTCCTTTTCATCCCTCCTGGATCTATCTTGGGTGGCATCAGAGCAGGATTTTACCACACCAATCAATTTAGATGTACAAGCATCTACTATGTTGATTAAGTTCTCCTCTGTGGTTACTAAGATAGAGTGATCCAAGGTGATCCTCCTCTTTTTTTTTTTCCTTTGAATGATGGTCTTTATCTTTTGATCATAGGATATCGCATATATGTATGCTACCTCGTCTACTGGGTCTAGTATAACCATTAGCTATACTAAGACAACATTGGGAAGAAGTTTCCATGGATTTTATTACCGTTTTACCAAAATCAAAAGGAAAGACCATCATCATGGTAGTAGTGAATCGACTAACAAAGTATGGCCATTTTTGCTCTCTTTCTCTTCCTTTTAAAGCAATCACAGTAGCATCAATATTCATGGAAACATTTCAAAAACTACATGGAGTCCTCAAGATTCTTGTAAGTGACAAGGACCCGATTTTCACGGGAAATTTTTGGACTAAATTATTTTCTTGTTTTGGTACTCAATTGGCTCATAGTTCATCTTACCATGCTCAATCTGATGGGAAAACTGAGATTGTGAATAAGTTTCTAGAAGGATATATTCATTTCTTTGCATCCGATAAACATACACAATGGGTCAAGTGGTTACCCTTAGTGGAATGGTGGTACAACACATCCTTCCATACTTCATAAAAAAATGTCCCCATTTCTGGAACTTTATGGAGATCATCCTCTATCCATTGCATCACCCTTGAAAGGGAATATAAAGGTTCAAGCAGTGGAGGACCACATAGGGAACCAACAAGAGGTCCTAAAACTATTGAAGGACAACTTGGTTATGACACAAAATAGGATGAAACACCAAGCATATCAACATCGTAGGGAAAGAGAATTTGAGGTGGGGGGTTGGATATTTCTAAGGATACAACCATAGAAACAAATGTTTCTCAAGCAACAAAAGAAGAATAATAAACTAGCACCCAAATATTATGGCCCTTATAAGGTTTTGCAAAGGATTGGAAGTATTTCTTACAAATTGGAGCTGCCTCCATCTTCATGTATACATCAAGTATTCCATGTTTCTTGCTTAAAGAAGGTCATCGGCAACAAGATCCCGGTCCAAACAATTTTACTAGAGCTCAATGAAGAAGGGAAAATCATACTAGATCCAAAAACAATCCTTGAAACAAGAATTAAGTAGTTGAGAAATCGAGCAATTACAGAGTACCTCGTTAAATGGAAGAACCTACTAGTGAAAGAGGCAACATGGGAAAATAAGTTCCTCATGTAGAAGCATCTGTGGTTAGACACGTTTTGAGGAAAACACTTGTTTTAAGGGGATGTACATGTTAATCCCTAGACAAAGACCCATAATACGTATAAAACCCCTTATTATTCCCTAGATATTGAATTATTACATTTCTAGTAGGTCGGCTAGAACCCTTCTTTGCACCCTTTCATTATAATTGTAACCCTTTATCTCCTATCTATCTATCTATCTATATATCTATATATATATCAAGGAGATTTAGTATTAGAATCATATTATCTCATATCATATTGTGTTCTAAAGTTTATATATTGTAAAGGAGGTTTCACCCTTGAAGTGCACTGAATTTTATTGATTTCTTATCATTTTTAAGGTGTTGGGTAATAACACACTCATTCCACAGGATAGATGCAATATTTGTTAAGATTTTCCATTACACAAAAACGCGCAGGTGTTAGTAAACTTTCAAATCAACAACATCATCTTGAGTGGGTGGTTAGTCCCATGTTCCCACCATGGTGGTTAGTCCACGAGAGGTGTGGCGGTTAGTACAACACACCTAGTCCATGAGAGGTGTGGTGGTTAGTCCAACACCCCCCCTCTGACATAACTCAAGAGAATTGAACCTGGGCCAAGGATTTGATACAAATGTAGCTCATGCGACTCCTGCATGAACCTGGAAACTATGCCAACTCCATAGGAGAGGTCTAGTATAGAGTGTGTGAGATACAACAAGCTCCCCACTAGCTGTATGTACAGTGTGTTGTCAACCAGTGGAGTCTCCCTGCCATCCTCAAGTTTGACTCCTGATAGGAAAGGAGTCGAAGAAGACTTGCAGTCTGTCATGTGAAATCGCTCAAGGAGATATCATGCATACTTGGCCTGAGACAGTTTGATGCCTGATGCATCCTAACTAATATCGAGTCCAAGGAAGAAGTGTAGCGGACCCATGTCCATCATCAAAAACCTGTCATGTAGAATCCTCTTGACTGCAACAATTGTTGAAGTCGAGCACCTGGTGACCAACAAATCATCAACATATAGAACTAAAAGTAGAAGTGAATCAAATGTCCTGAGCATGTAGACATTCGGGTCTAATTTACAACATGCAAATTTTTGTGACAACATGCAGGAGTCCATCTTGGCATACCATGCCCTCGGAGCCTTCTTGAGGCCATAAAGTGACTTCTTCAGTTGACAGACTAAAAATGAGTCCTTCATAAATCCCTGGGGCTGCTCCATGTAGATATCCTCATAGAGGTCACCATGAAGAAATGCATTCTTCACGTCCATCTAATGGACTTCCCATCCCTTGGCTGCCGCAATGGAAAGTGCCAATTGTATGGAATCCATCTTCGCTATTGGAGCGAAGGTCTCATCATAGTCAATACCATGAACCTACTAAAAGCCTTTGGAAACAAGTGTGGCTTTGTATCTATTGATCTATCCATTCATTGTGCTCTTGGTCCTGTAGACCCATCTGCATCTGACAAGTTTTCTCCCATAAGGAAGGGGAACCAAATCCCAAGTCTGGTTCTTGAGGAGGGAATTGTACTCCTCTTGCATGGCGGATTCCCAAAAGGGATTTCCAGCAGCCTCGCCATAAGACTGTGGATATGAAGACTGAACCAAGAAAAGATGCCTGGAAGGCAATGGTTCAGTGGCAGTGAGTGCAACAAGAGGCTGCTCAAAATCAGATCGATTCCTCCTAGTATCGGCTGGATCACCTACGAGATCCCCTACATCCTGAAGAGTAGTATGTGCCCACTTGGGCCTCTGCTCTGGCTCTGCAACTGCATCTGGATGCTCTGACTCTGCATTTGACTGTACTGACTCTGAATCTAAATCCTCTGAGTCCTCTGAATCAGAACTCTCATCTAAAGAAGAGTTGGCATGTGCATGCTCATCATCTCAGATAGGTGGAAGGGTGAAGGTGTCTGCATGCAGCTGCTAAGGTACATGCAAGACACTTTCCTCGAATTGGACACTACGCTCAATGATGATCTGATCTGAGGAAAGATCAATAAGCCAATATCCCTTCATACCGTCAGGGTATCCAACAAAAATGCACTCAATGCTCTATGGATCAAGTTCCTTCGTCTTTTCAGAGGGAATGCGGGCCCATGCATGAGAACCAAAAATGCGAAAGTGGGTCACTTCCAGTTTGAGGCCACTCCAAGCCTCTTAGGGGGTCTTATCCTTGACAGATCTATTGGGAGATCTGTTTTGGATGTATTTTGCACAGTTAAGTGCTTCGGCCCATAGTCTCTATCGTAGTGACTTTGCATGCAACATGCAAGATGCCATCTCCTTTGAAGATCTATTTTTCCTCTCAACAACTCTATTTTGTTGCGGAGTGTAGGGAACTGTATGCTGCAACTGAATCCATTCCTCATGGAAAATATTATGGATCTCATTATTTACATACTCTCCCCCATTATCAGTTCGGAGGACTTTGATCTTTTTTCCGGACTGTGTCTCAACCAAATCTTTGAGATCTTTGAGGTGTTGAAAGACCTCATATTTTTGCCTGAGAAAGTAGATACATGTAAAACATGAGAAATCGTCAACAAAAATGAGAACAAAGCTCACTTTGTTGATGGATGGATGCGTAAAAGGACCCATAAGGTCACTGTGGATGAGATCTAAAGGTGCGGAAGCTCGCTTAGACTTTCCTTTGTCAAATTTATCTTGAGTGTGTTTCCTGAGAACACATCCCTTACATACTCCCTTGGAGAAATGGATGTTTGGTATACCATCAACTAATTTGTGCTTGCTAATCTATTGCATGTATCTGAAATTCAAATGTCCAAACCTTTTGTGCCATATCCTACTACTTTCATTAGCGTGAGTAAGTAGTAAAGCAGAATCAGGTTCAATGAATTCAAAAAAAGTATACAATCTAGACTTATGATTTACCTCACCGATAGAAACCTTGGAGTTGGTTTGCATGTCATAGATGTCCACGGAATTTGGTGTAAAATGACTTTCTTTCCAGTGTCATAATTCATCATCTGATACACGGAGAGAAGGTTGAAAAAAATCTTGGGAACATGCATCACATTCTCGAAGCTTCCGTTGGTGAGTTCAATCCTTCCTTTGTCGGTGAATTTGACATAAGAGTTGTCCCCCATTAGAATAGGAGGACCTTTGCATGAATCCAAAGAAGAATATATTGCTTCTGAGGCAACCATGTGATGTGATGCTCCTGAATCTAGGATCCAAGCATCGGGAGAGAAGTTGATGGAAATCAAGGCATGGATAGAATTTCCTTTCTTGGAATTCAGATCTTTTGGCTTCTTCTTCTTTGCACCCTCGGGGATGTGATATCCAAGGTTGTTTTGCTAAAGTATTTGAGACATCAGATATATTTGTTTTTGCATGCATGTGGATTCCGAATAGAATCCTTTGTGACAGTATGTGCATTTCTCTCCTTTTCTTCCCTTTTCTCCTTTTGATCTGGAGGCATCGGTGAAGGGTTTTGTGTACCCTTCCTTCTTCATATGTGTATGAGCTTTCCGCTTATTTTTATCTTTAGATTTTTTATATTTGTGGCTGCCATCATGCACAGTGAGTGCATGCACCCTTGGGCCTTTGATTGCACCCATTTTGATGAGCTTGGTTTCCTCTTGTGTCAGGGATTCAATAAAGTCCTCAAGAGAAGGCATCTTCCAGGTGGCTCCAAAGGCGAATCTGATAGTATGGAATGTGGATACAAATACAAAGAATTCAGGGCCAAGCTTGGAGAGAATGGTGAGAACCATTTGTTTCTCCTCCACCGATTTATCAACCCCGCAAGCTTTGAGTTCGACAATAAATCCTTGAATTTTGTAAAGAAATCTTGGATATTGTCGAAGCTTTTTGGATCCAATGTGACCAGCTCCACCTCCAGCATGTGTCCCCTCATCTCATCCTGTTTTCCAAAGATCCCTTCCAAGTTTTTCCAAGCTTCATTGGGAGTCTTACAAGAAGATATGTGAAAAAGGAGATCGAGAGAAATAAGACTGCATATTGTTCCGAGTGCCTCATCCATGCGATTTAAGTACTTGGATTTTTCTATGGGTGATGTCATCTTTGTATCTGTATTCATGGTTAACCTGTACAACCCTTTGGATCAGAGATGTATGGCTATTTTCTCTTTCTATGCAAAATAATTGTAAGGTGTAAGAATGAATTCTTTTTGGAAATCCATCTTTCTGCTGTCTTCAATCTTTTGTAACTGCAAAAAAATTTGGTGTAGATTTTTCTTAACATTTCATCGGCTCTGATACCATGTTAAGATTTTCCATTACACCAAAACTCATAGGTGTTAGTAAAATTCCAAATCAGCAACATCACCTTGAGTGGGCAGTTAGTCCACGAGAGGTGTGGCGGTTAGTCCAAAACCCCTAGTCCACTAGAGGTGCGGAGGTTAGTCCAACAATATTTGGCCATTTCTAGGTGAGAGTGGAAGAGCATGTGAACAAATTGTATCACAGGATTATCAAGGGTACAAAGGACAAATAGTATGTCTACGATGATTGACCAGTTCACACATTTTTCGATGATATCTTTTGAGCATGGAGTAGCACTGATGACAAAATTATCTAGTGGAGAGATGTTTAGAGTCCATGAGAAGCCCAGAATCATTGCTAGTGATTGGGATATATTTCCTTTTCCAATATCTGTGATCGAGTATGGCAGTGAATTTCCAAGCCATGACTTCACCTGAACGCCTATGCAGGATACTATTCAAGGTAGTAGATTCATCCCTTATATGTATCTCAGGTGGGAGTACCAGAGGAGGAGGAGGAAGACTAGGCACGATGGTCAAATAGTTATGACTAGAGTGGTGTAGCATCAACATGATGATCCCTTTCTGAAATTAGATTGGGACCCTAGGATTTCAGTAGTAGACAGTTCAACAGTTGACATGGAGGCGAGAACCAATTTTTTCTTTCATGAGATTGGTTCCCTAGTAGAGAAGTTCCTTGACAGGTTCCTCAAGTTTTTGTATCACCAAGTTGTCCTACTTGTTGTAATTTTTCAAGAGGCCTCTTATTTCAGTACCTTATTGGAACACACCTTGAGCGAAGGATGCCTCACATCTTGTAGGGTGTTTTGGGACCCTGGTATCATTTTCAGTTTCAATCTGGTTCAGTCGATAGCATTTCTTGAGGAAAAAAAATCTTTGGGAAGGGAGGATTTGTCATCTCCCCATTTTGGGTTCCCTTGTTTTGCAATGGAAATTACTTTTGTGGCTTGTCAGTGAAGAAAAAGGGAGTCTAAAAGGGAGTCATGGTGATTTATTTAGTGTCACTGGGTTAAAAAATGACAAATTCTAAAGTGACATTAAATAAATAATTACTTAAACATTAAAAAGAGATTTTTGATGTTTAAGGTAAAATTGGAGGGAGATAAGGTAAAGTTTTCATTTGGTCCAAAGGGAAAGATATATAAGGCTTGAAGGAAGAATAAATATAGGAGTAACCCTTCACTTTGGCATTATGACTTGATCTCTCATTTTGGAGTGCTCTTGGATCCATTGTTTCTTTAGGGTTTAGCAAAACCCCTCCACCATTGCATTTTAGTTTAGATAGTGTAATATCCACCCTAGCTAAACAACAGGGGAATCCATCCAGGGTTTCCATTGGAGCTTCAATTTTGGGTTTGGTTTTCAATTGGAGGTATATCGGCTTGCACATGAGACATTGCGAGTATCTAAGTGTTCAGGAGGTTCGCGAAGTTTCTGAGGGATAGATCCATTTTTTGCAGGTCTGTTGTGGAATCATCTTGTGGATGGACTTGCAGTTGAGTCGCCAAAGATTGAACATTTACATGTTGAAAATCAAAGTTCAGAAGTCCAACCAATGAAATATGACCGCCTCTTTTTTGAATTTCCATCCCCTTTGGGGGCATTGTAATAAGATGAAA